>ML213636.1:18558-71713 GCA_004379715.1 Crucibulum laeve
ATAGATGAGAGATTACCATGTGTGGATGTGTTAAACTCCAAATTTACTCTAGAAAATGTTTAAATAGTTAATGTAGAGTCGAGAGCATAAAGAATATAACTATGAACTTCTCTCAATCAAAGGTCTAGGATGGTATGAAGCTGATGGTAATAGTGGCTCAGTGCTCAGTGTTGATTCATGCCGGATATTTGGACTACCATATTGATGGTGGGTTTGGAAAGAGAAGATATTGCGAGCTCAGAGAAATGCTATTTATACAGAACTTACAGTAAAAGAAAATTCCAAGGCCACAGATTGTTATTGTGGCAACCAGTCTAGTTCCATGGACCTGTGGCCAAGGGATAATACAATGGTCATGGCTCATTGAAAAAAGGGTTTAATTGTTTACATGCCCTTGCTACCATTGTTCTACTCAATGCTGTACATCATATATATAGTCTCTCATGGCACTGAAATTTGTACTAACCATGTTCCTTCAATACATTCAAGTCCTTCCTATCAACCAGCAATTTTTCAGGAATTAGTGATGGCATCCTGAAGATTCACCAAAATCACTGGTTACACTCTTTACATATTCTACTATCTGTTCATGAAGTTTTCCTCCTACTATATTCAGAGCTTCAGTAGGAATTTTTGAGTCCATTTTCAATAATAATAATAATAGTTTAATCTGATATTTAATCATGTCACATCCCGGAACTTCGCATCCACCTTCCGACCCTCCGACTTTCCTTCCGACTTTCATTCCATCTTACTTCCTGTTCATGATCTTCCCTCTTCCTTATTTGTACATATGTTTCATCACCATAGTCCCCTTACAATTGATTTTAGTTACATAGCCTTTACACAGCATTCCTTCCAACTCACCATTTCACTCATTCCGCTACTACCATTTACTTAGTTTCTATGAGACTATCATCACAGACTCTTTCATCAGACTACCATTCCGTCTCTACTTCAGCCCTAGTTATCTTCCGTAGTATAAATACCTTCCGCTTGTATCCTCCGCTCCTCAGTTCGAATATTAAAGTTAAACACTCTACTCTGCTATCTACTTCACCCTCGTTATTAAGACTTAGTCTGATAACAACTCTGACCCTCCGACTTGTCTCCAACATCTTGTTCCAACGTCTCGCAAATACTAGGACGCCAAATAGATTGTGAAGGGCACAGCACATAAGCTGAAGCCAACGTCTGTATGATCCACCTTCTGCCTCATCCAATATTCCCTCTGCTACCTTCTGACAATTTCGCTATTTGACAAATCACTCTGATATTTGGTCAATATATAATGGTGTGCAACTTGATTAAACAATATGTAATTACCAAATTCTGCCATTTATAATATGGATTAATCACGACAAATGATTAATCAAAATTTCCTTTGAGAAGGCCCATTGATTAATCACAAACCATGAGGATTGTTTAGTAATCATATCTGTAGGGTTTGTTTTTAAATTATATGTCATGAGCTCATCTTTTAATTATGAAATGATTATGGAGCATATTTAACATGATGTACAACATGTGGCAAGCATCTATGATGTTGGTACAGTATACATGTACTGATCATGTTTTGTTATGTTTGGTCAGCTAGTTATTTCTATTCCTTGATTGTTAGTAAGCTTATCCCACAAAGCACCTATTGTTCATTCCTTTTCTCAGATGAAAACTGGTAGCACTATTGGGTCATTGATAAATATCTGATACATAAATACATGAGAAAAGGGGTTAAATACAATTAAGGGATCATTCTTGAGGCTGTTCAAAGCTGGACTCAAGTTCTTGATGTGCCAATAATTGACACTCATAAAACTCTATCCTGTTGCCCCAGAAGTCATAGTTTCTTTCACCACCCTACCTCTGAAGCAGATATGTATGTATATTTGAGCCTTGGGGCTCATATCTCTAGAGAAAATGTAAATGAATATGCATGGTTAATACATGCTGATCAGTGTCTATATCCACTAACCTGAAGCCATGTAAAGACCTTCTGCCTCCCCCAAGAGAAGTGAATGAGCTTTGAGCCACATAGCAAAAGTAAATCAGTTCTGACATAGATTAAATGTAATAATTCTGGTGTATATGATGCTAGGCTTATATTGGATGTTATAATATCCCACAAGGCCAGTCTATATTCAGAAACCAATATATCAATGAAATGAGATCATAATAGAGATAATTCACATTGAACTGACTGGTGTGTATTCACAAACATTATATCTGCCAGATTTAAAAGGTGTATAGCAATATGAGCATGCATCTCTGCAGTAATAAAATATCTTCCCATCCTCTTGGGGTCATGTAGCATTTCAGCATAGTGTGAAAACATATAAAATGCATCCTTCCTGAAGTCTATGATCATAGATAAGTTCTTGGCACCAAAAAGCTTGTGTAATGGGGTATTTGTACTAAGCAATTTTCCTACAATGTTGAATGGTGTTACAACCAGATCTTCTGCATTGGTTCCAAGTATGAGGGATAACTGAAAGGGGTCTGAAGAATTTACAAGATATTGAATGAAGACCTGGTCCAGTGCAACAATAAAGTGGCCCCAATTTATGCTATGCACTCTTTTTTTCTATAATTAATGAACAGGTTTGACCAGTGGTTAGAAATATAAACTTGATGACACAGGGGTGAGTACTGACCAAAAGAATTTCTATTTTATTGTAATATCTACCATCTCTCCAGGGATATAAAATGTCATCCAAGTTGTTGGGGCATGATTGCAAGACATCTCTCCACATGTTCATCACAGATTCCACTCCATTTGCTATATTGATCCATTGAGCTATGTCAAAGTTGTCTAGAGTGTAGGATAATTCTTTTATTGTTGATTTGTTTTGATGGTGGTTTAAAGCTGCCTCTAATAGTTCAAACAAGTTCTTAACAGCAAATTCCCAGATGTTAAGTGCTGTGCCGGAGAAAGGCTGACTTAGGGGTGGAGATGTTGGATAATGAGGGCGGAGTGCAGAGATGGATTGCCTTGAGGCGAATTAGGGACTTTGGCTTCAGCTTATGTGCTGCACCCCTTTCCACTAGTGGTCCCTGGATTTCCGAAGGACGAGAGCGAACTAAGACAGAACCCAAGGTGGAGTTCTGAATGACAAAGAAGAACTCCCTGCAGGAGTTCTATGGAGGAGTGCAGAGTTGGTGGTAACCCAAGGTGGAGTAGTTTGGCAGACTAAGTTGATATTCGAACTGAGGTTACATAGTGAAGTAATTAAGTTTACATACTAGAAGTCCAGAGACAAGTAATGTGGAGTAGAGACAAGTAATGCGGAGTACTAGGTACAAAATATGAAACATGTATGAGACTTTGACACAAACTGTGCAATTGTAACTAAAGGAAATAGATATAAATCAAAAGATAAAAGGAAATAGATAATAGATAATCAAGATCTAAATAGAAGTCCACAAGGGACATGCAGTGAACAGAGTCAAGGAGTGCAGAGTTGTATGTGCAGGGTGCGGAGTTGATGATAATGTGTGGAGTTTAAGTTGCCAAGGCATGGACATAACACCAGACAACTACAGAAAATTAGAACATGTGACTGGTGAGTTGCACAACATTAGAATAACGCATGGTAATCTTCTTTATCACCATGTTTCTTTGGCTCCAATATAATGTGTAAACAGGAGCAGACACTGTGAACATATGTGATACCAATTTTAACTGAGTATTCTCTCAATTGTTTCTTTGTTTTGAGAAAATCTGGAAATGAAGCATGAAAGAAGCTAGGGCCTGTATATCCACCAGTGCCAAACTCATCAGGGAGATCTATCAATGAATGCATAGCCCACAATGTACAATGCGCATCTCCTTGTTGAAGAAATAATAGGCCTTCAATGATTGCTAAATAGATTGTTGTGGATGGCTGTAAGTATGGATCACCCATGAACTCCATTAATACTAGGAGCATGCCAAGTACACTTGCAAGCATTTCTGAGAACAGGTCCGGGCATTGACGTAAAATATAAAGATATAGTTCATCAAGTGAAGATTCTGGGGATGTCTCAAGAGTTCTGTAATTAATAGCTGTAATAAAATCTTGCAGTCTGTCTGCAGGCCTGGCATATGGATCATCCACATACTTTAGTACTGTCAATGCATAAATAAATTGGCCTGAAGATTGTCTCACAATGGCCTCAATTTGGCTATATGAAGGCCATGCTCCTGAGATTGATCTCATAGTCCATTTATGCTTGGGATTCTGCTGTATCCTAGTGAACTCACCTTGAAGAAATGTGTGAATGTCATTGTTGACAGAGTCAGTATGTGTAAGTATGAGTCAATGAGTAATTTTGTTCAAGGGGGATAAGTCAAAGGTGTCCTTTATCCATGATTCAGGATGACTACAGATCAAAAAACAGAGAGGGATTTGTTCTTCAATTATTGCAGAGGTAATTAGCTTCATTATAAGGATTTGATTATCCTCTCCAAGACATTCATCAAGGCCATCAATGATAATGAATGTTGATTGGAAATTAAGATGGTTTTTGTGAGCAAGGAGGGATTGAAGTGGTTTACTGATGAGTTTGCGAAGTTGGATATCAACTGATTTATTGAGTATGCTAGAGTTATGCCCAATTACAGCCTCGATATAAGCAGCTATTTGTGGGATAGACTCCACCAATTGAGCAGCAATAGTTGGAATCAAATGTTTTAAGCTGTTCCTTCCAGGAGTGGAGCAGGAGAAGAAGCTTGCACCAAGCACACCATTGAGCTTCTTTTCTGGCATCCATATCTCACTGCTATCTGATTCCAAGTTTTTCCCCAAGCTGCTGTACAATTCTGCTATTGTTTGGACTATAGCCAACTTTCCAGCCCCTGCCAGTCCATTCAACCAGAGAATTTTTGTCAAACGGTTTGTATTCTCAATCCAGTCCCTGATCTCACAATTGATCACTCTGTGTGTTTCAGGGCAACATTGGGGAGGTGGATAGTGCTCAGTGGAGTCATGCATGGTACCTGCAGCAATGTGCCTCTGAAGATACTGCAAGCCTGGAGTAGAGTACTTATTCAACATCCAAATGGATCTCAAATGTGGGGGATCTGACCTGGCATGCCATAGTGGGTGTTATCTGTGAATGTACTGCCATTAATTGTGAGATTTTGAGAGCCAGTGAGTATAGGCATAATGCAATCAATGGTCAATGGAAGAGTGATAGTAGACGGTTGCAGGCAGCAAGCTGATAAGTACTGTTGACTCGTTGAGAATTGTGGCTTGTTGGAGAGTCTATATGAGAATAGTGGGAATGGGATGGTATATATATTTAGCGGAACACTTCTTGACAGTGGGATTAACTGGGCACCAGAAAATTGGCATGCCATGGCATGCCAAGCATTGCACGCTAGAGCATGCTCTCTTTGAGTCCAGTGTCCAGATCTCATTCACATCTTAATATAATCATATTCAACTGAAATAATAACTACTGACAATGTTACTCCTCTCCTTAAGTTTTGGTTTGACTTTTGAAATTTGAAATTATTGACTTGGACAGCTGAGTTTGCATGCAATGGGATGAACCCAATTCCCACAAGTAAGTAATTACATTACTTCTAATGTCAAAAGGTGCAAATGCACATTTAAACCATTAAAAAAAGCTATCTATAAGGTGCTTGGATGATGGAATGGAATGTGGATCCATTATTATGCACACCACTGTACACCACTGTTGCACGCTGATGGCATGCTTGCCCTGCTAATGGCATGCTTGCCCCACTAATGGCATGCTTGCCTCACTAATGGCACTACAGACTCAGGCACTGTGGCCTGAGCAGTAGTTTCAATGGTCCCCATCCTCAATCATTATTCTTCCCTTGCCCTTCCTTTCTGTCACTTTTGTTCTTTTGCCCTCTCCTCCTCCTTGATGAACCGTTACTAAAACAACTTCTCCAGGTGACGCACTCTTCTACACAGTCAATGGCACATACAACATCTTATTGCCACTGCTGATGCAAGCATCTCATGCCTTGGACTCTCAAGCTCAGTTGTAACTCTCTAACTATTCTCAACAAGAACATTCCCTTTGCAAAATAGGAAGATTCAATGGGAGTGGTGGAAAAACAGTGGCAAGGTGGGATGATAATGGGAAGGTATGTTTGCGTTCTGCTCGTGGCATAGTGGGGTTGCAAGGAGTTGGTTGGGTTATGGTGGAATGTTGCTGTGCAGCTTCTCTGTTTGTGCACCTTTCCCATGACTCATGAGCATACTCAAACCAGCTTGCTGTCCTCCTACCTCTTGCTTTCTCCTTCCTTTCCCCCACTTTCAACACAAACTAACATGCACATTCTCTCCTCACACTCCCAGTTCCCACTGCTCTTATATCCAAATCCCCTCACATCATTCCTCCTTAACAGTGCCCCAAAAGCTAACTTGTTCTCTCAAGTGGTATCAACTATGTGCTAGGCCAGGCTGCATAAGAGATTGTGGCAGGCAGTGGGATATTGGAGTTGGGCTCAATAAAGGATGGAAACATGGGAATAAGCTGCAGAGATGAGAGAAGCCAGAGTCAACAGTGGTTATTGTAAAGGAAAAAATCTGTTGTTGGAAGAGTGTGTGCTTCATCTTGATGTCTTCCTTCATTCAAACTGTCTGCTAACGCCTGGTCATGTGTAGCAAAATATTTGGCCCATCTTCCCCATCTCCATCATTGACACCATCAACCTTGCAATTCTGCACTTCACATCTAATCCGCAACCACTGTTGTTGTATGTGTTTACTGACAATGAGCAGATGAAAGAGAGGAGTGAGTCATTTATTGCATTTCATTGTTTTGTTTCTGAGGTGCTGGATTTCTGTGTCACCGCAGGAATCAATGGTCCTGGTTGGATGACCTTGTCAAGCCAATATCAAGTTCAAATGATTTTGGTTATGCGTTGGATGTTGAGTGAACATTTGACTTCCATTAGCTGCATTTGTTGAGTTTGGGACTCTGCATCTTCCTCTTGAACCTTTCTTGGGTTGATCCATCCCACTCACTTTCTTTCTTTGAAGTATCATTTAGCTTGTAATTAACTAACCACTCTTTCCCCAATCCTGAACAACACAACTAACAGGAATGTATGTATTACTTTTAGGATAGGATACTATTAGTTTTGTACATATTGGAGCAATACATTCCCAAGATCTATAGGTTTTCAGTACTGACTTCAAGTGCTACCCTTGATCATGAATGTGCTCAAACATCGAGTGAGCAGAGTATAGCTATATATGCAAGCTGCAACAGTGTGCTAATACCAACACTCAACACATAGTAGATTCATTGAATATTACTGGTGATATGAATGACCAAGAATGTGGGAAGAGCTGAGAAGAAGTGTAAATACTAACAGCTACAACAAAGAATATTGAATATATTCCACATTGTGACAGCACCAGCTCAATGATTGATGGTAGTCCTCAAACCCTGAACCTTTGCTTGCCAGCTCTCAAGCATATTGTTTCATGATACCTGTGACCAATGCTGAATCACCCAATTCTAGTTTACGGCAGTAGGGACTAGGCATTAGATCTACAGGGTTGGTTGATGCTGGGCATATATACCAGTGTGTTGGAATGGGTGCAACAGTGGTAGAGTGACACAAATGGCACCTGTGAGAATTGGAATGTTTGTGAGATATAGAAACAGGAGGGACAAAATAGTGTTAATGTACCATAATATTCATATGGTCTAAGAGCAACATCATTGCCACTAACATGCACCATCGCAACATAGAGTATCCAATAACAAAACAAGTGGAACCATCAAGGATATTGGGATCCTGAGCATTGAGGATGATGAGAGGTGATGGTGGTGCAAGTGCCAGGAGGCCTATGCGATGGCACAGTGTTGAGGGAGGCATACATGCCTGTTAGCTAGTGGGAAACAGGTGCACATCAGGGTATTCTTAAACTGGAGGGGTCAGGAGAAGCTGGAGCTATGAGTAGATAAGAACTTTAGTGGGAAAGAGAGCAGGAATGAAAATGCACATGCACCCCCAATTGACTGCTCCCAATGTACTTGGGGATTGTGGGCTGTTGCAAGCACGGCAGTATGAGTCTTTTTTTGAGGCAAAATTAATTAGCTTTTTTTTTTTAACTTTTAAACTTTTTTCTGAGGTTATCAAGTCACTTCAACTTGATAAGAAAAATTAGATTGTCAATAGAGATTAATATAAAGCAGTTCAATAATCGCTTCTGGTGCCTCAGACAAGGTGTTACTGTGAAGAGGAACAGGAATGTAAGCAGGGGTGTTGGACAAGGACTAATCACCATCCCACCCTTTATAATCACCATAATCCAGGGAGGGGCATCTCAGCTTCTGGTTCTTGTGACATGCAGGTGAGGAGTCATTGCTGCAGAATGTGGGTGAATGGTATGATCTACGGTCATTGCGTGAGTAATCTGTATATTTGGGCAATGGCCATCTCTTCTTCACTGGTGGCTCACAATGCAATGGATGATGTCTTCTGCAATCCTCATATCCACCTCCTCCTCAATAGTCGTGGTTGTCATCAGTGCAAGAGGCAGAGACATTCTGATCGCATGGTTACTGTATTTGTTCATTGCACTCCTCATGCTCAGGCTGCTTCTGTTCCTCCTGCAATCTGCCCAAAGAGCCAGTATCACCTAGATTATCTGGAATAATATCAGAATATAGGTCAAATTTCAGACCTTGATGCTGAGCAGTATCTGCTGGATCATAGTTGTAGTCGTACCTGATGCTCCCTGGGTATTTGTAGGCTCATACTGCACAAACAGGAAGAAGCATGTTACTCACTTTAACAGATGTCCACTGCACAATTACATACTTAATTCTACTATTTATGCCACCTTTGCACTGTTGGCATGTCAAACACTTGGTGACAGGATCAAATGCAGTCTGCATGCTATGTGTAGACAAGTCCAATAATGTTAACATTCAGCATCTATGATCTAAGTGTACTGGAACAACAGACCAGGCCATGATTCCCATGCGAGATAAGCCAACACAAGCATCCATGCATGTGTCAGCTTTTTCTGGTCTCCAAATCCACACTCCTTTGTTGATGGATGGGCCTGGTGGTGTGGCAGGAGTAGCAAGATTTGCTTGAGGGCATTGAGTCAGTTGATATGGAGGTTCATGAGGCATTTAAGATATATCACTCCCATTTGTTGGGCAGTGTCATCACTATGCAGCTTGATCCAAGTGTGAACCTTATTCCAGGATAGATGGTGTAGATAGTGGAATTGTCAGGCACGTCAACACAATCTACTAAGAGAGTGCTGAGGTTGATACACAAACTATCAACTTAAGAGAAAAGAGAAGGGAGGAGTGGGAAGTAGAGACCTTTGTATTGGCAGTAAGAAATGACCAGCTAAAGACTACAGAATGAGAACATAAACTACTACTATATATACTAGAAGGCCATGCACTTAAGGTGCAACTAAGTCATGGTTAAGAATGAAGGAAACATGTGTAAGTAATATATCTACTGTGCACTGCGGCTGTGTACTGCGGACATGTGTTACAAGCATGTAACTAATATAGGATTGAAATGAAATAAATGCTACTACTGTGTGTTATCCTCATGTCATAACATGAGCTGTCTTGTTTGTCTTTGTCATTGAAATTATAGAAACTGTTCTAGTAATTAGAAAAGAAAAGGAAAAGAATAATCAAAATAAACGGTTCATAACATTACCCCCTCTCTAAGATGCCAGGCTTCCCAACGTTCTGAGACATATGTCTCCATTGTTTCTTTGTTCCAATAAACGGCCGTTAGGCCAGATACATTGGTGGGTGATGGCGATAAACCAGGTGATGATAAAAAGGATTCCAACAATACTGGTGATGAGGAGTATTGTTTTTGTCGAGGGATCGAAGTCAAGGGAGTCCATAGTGTTCCGTGGTTTTGGGGTTTTGTTTCAAAGGAGTGTCGAGGTACGATTAGCAATGAGCGTGTTTGTAAACGAGGGGCAGCAGGGTGACTTTTATGAAAGTCTTCAACCAGTTCAAGGCTATTTTCTAGGTTGCCGATTGGTTCCCAAGTTCTAGCTTCTTTCAGATAGTTCTTCCAGTCAACTAAATATTTCATTACAGGGCGTCGGTTGCGGCCTCGTCCCTGTTGATCTATTTGGCTATCTAAAATAGCTTCCACTTCATATTCAGGTGTTCCATCAATAATGTCCAGGGGTGGGGGTGGTTCCTGGTTTTGGAATTCTGATGTTGGTTCTTTAAACAGTGTCAAAAGGGATTCATGAAAGACTGGGTGTTTTCATTTCCACTGGATCGGTAATTTTAACTTGTAAGCTGATGATCCGACTTTCTCAAGTATTTCGAAAGGACCATATCGCTTATCTTCCAGTTTCTTGACTGGGCGATCTGTACTGATATTGATTCCTTCAAGGTAAACCTTATCTCCAGATTTGTATTCCCTCAATGGTTTTGTTGATCTGTCATAGAAGCGTTTCATGTTTTCAGCAGCGATTTTAAGCGATGCTTCTGCTTCTTGGTGTGTATGTGTCATCATGTCTACAAATTCCTGTACTGATTGGGTTTTAACCATTCCTGATGGTTCAATTCCTTTCCACAGGTGTTGTCCTGAATTGAGGAAAAACAGTGAATGTCCGGTTGACGTATGAACTTTGTCGTTATAGGAGAATTCTGCTAATGACATCCATTCAGACCAATCATCTTGGCGATGATTAATAAAGATTCTTAGATAGAGTTCAACTTCTTGATTAACTCTTTCTGTTTGTCCGTCTGTTTGGGGATGATATGCCATTGACAGATTCTGTGTCATTCCTAATAATCCAAATAAGTCCTTCATGAATTGTGATGTGAATTGTGGTCCTCTATCACTAATCACTCTTTTCGGTAATCCATGGTTCCTGAAGATATGATCCCTGAATTCCTTAGCAACTCCCATTGATGTAATTTCAATTGTCGTGGGAATGAATTTGGCTGCTTTGGTAAATCAATCTACTATCACCAGAATAGCATTTGATCCTAATGATTCTGGTAGGGGTCCGATTAGATCAACCAATATTATTTCCCAAGGTTTCGTTGGAATTGCATTTGGTACTAGTGGTGCAGCTGGTAATGTTTGATTTGCTTTGGTTCTTTGGCAAACTTCACATCCATCAATGTACTTTCTTATGTCAGCCTGTAATCTAGGCCACCAATAATTCTGTGTGATTAATTCCTGGGTTTTATATCTTCCTGGATGCCCTGTTAACGTAGTGTCATGATGGAGATGAATGATCTCTTCTCAAAGTTTCTTATCTCTTGGTACATAGATGTGATGCATCCAAGTGATAGTTCCATCTTCAAGTTCTTTCCAACCATTTTCTTTGACTGCTAAATTCCTTTCAATGACTTTGTCTCTATTTTTTGATGCTCTTTTGATTTGAGACATCAGAGATTTGTCAATTCCTACAACATCATGTTGCCTAAAATATTCTGGTTTGAGCATAATGACATTTTCGTTGTCATTCACCCCTCTTTCATGACCTGCTCGTCTCGAGAGGAAATCTGCTTTTGCCATTTGTTTCCCGGCTTTATGTTGTAGTGTGAAATGGAATTCTTGCATTTCAGTAACCCATCTAGCTTGTCAACGATTTAACTTCTGAGGCTTTCTAAAATATTCAAGATTTTTATGATCTGTCCAAATCTCAAATATTTCTGTTGCTCCTAATAGATATTGTCTCCAATTATCTAAAGCCGTCATTATTGCTAGCATTTCCTTATCATATATCTCATAATTTCTTTCTGTACTATTTAAAACATGAGATATAAATGCTATAGGTCGCCATGTTCTGTCAAGTTGTTGTTGGGAAAGAATTCCTCCATTTGCAAAGTCTGATGAATCAACTTCTACACAGTATTTGCCTGTATCATTTGGCATTGCTAATACTGGTGCTGAAGTTACTTGTTTCTTCATTTCTGCAAATGCGTCATCTTGTTCCTTTGACCATTTCCAAGTGTTGTTTCCGGTTAATTCGGTTAAGGGTTTTGCAACGTGAGCAAATCCAAGTATAAACCGTCTATAGAAATTAAAAAATCCAAGGAATTGTTGAACATCTCTTTTATTCTGAGGTGTAGGCCATTCAACTACTCCTTTGATTTTTGCTGGATCCATTCTTACTTGGTTATGTGACACTAATAGGCCAAGGTATTCAACTTCAGCTTGTTTGAATGTACATTTCTCCGGTTTTAAAAAGAGTTTATGGTCTTTGAATTTTTGTAAAACTCTTTTTACCATGATTCTGTGTTCTTCAAGCATGGCTGTGAAGATAAGAACATCATCCATGTAGATAATGACCTTTCCTTCATCTATTTCTGCTTTAAAGATTGAATTCATCATGGTTTGGAAAGTTGCCGGTGAATTGGTTAATCCAAAGAACATGACTAATGGTTTGAACAATCCTCTGTTGGTTCGGAATGCTGCTTTCCATTCATCTCCATCTTTAATTCTGACGTTGTTGAATCCCCATCTGACATCTAATTTTGTAAAATACCTTGCTTTCCTAAGCTTATCAACAAGTTCTTGTATAAGCGGTAGTGGGTATCTATTTTTAATCATGATGTCATTTAGACGTCAATAATCTTGTATTGGTTGAAGAGTTCCATCTTTTTTCTTAACAAAGAAGAATGGCAATGCCATTGGCAACTTTGATGGTCTAATTCGTCCTGATTCAAGATTTTCTGTAAGGAACTTGTCAAGTTCTCCTTGTTCCGCTAGATTTAAGGGATAGATTTTACAATCTAAAACTTTAGCATCTGGGATTAACTCTATTGTGTGATCCCATGGTCATCTTGGTGGCATTTCATCAAAGGATTCTTTGGAAAAGACATCTTTGAATTCATGATAAGCTCTTGGTACTGTTTGCTCAAATGTTTTTGTCTTTGTTGCTTTGGATTGTTCCTCAGCTAATTTAGATGACTTAGTTTGGAAAGCTCTGGTTTCTATTTCCTTGTTTATGTCAATGATCAAGAGATGTTCTCCATCTTTGATTTCAGGTTCATTAATTTTCATGATATCATTGTCTTCTTCAGGTAATAGGGTTCGAACTAATGGGGTACATTCCAAAGGACATCTGGTGAATTCAATCTTGGAGAGTTTCCAATCTATTTCAGGATTATGGAGTTTTAACCATTCATGACCGATAAACATCTGGGCCTTTCCAAGATTAGACACTGCGAAATGAAGTCATTCTTGATGATCTTTGATTCGGACATTCATTTCGACATAATCTGTAATAGATCCTCCAGAGTTAAACGTTCCATCTGCATTATAGACAGGAATTGGATGCGGATATCTGTGCGTGTTAATTCTGTTTTCTTTTGCAAATGTTGCATCGATGCAGCTTCCAGTACAACCACTATCTAGTAGGGCAACTAATTTAAACTTTCATTTATCATCAATTGTTTGGGCTACTATTTCTAGATCCATCTGTTGACCGTAATTTCCTCGAATATATTTCTTAGGTTGTCTTAATTTGTTGAGAGCTTCAATAACTTCTTTATCAGAAAGTTTATTAAGTTCTGTGACTGTTTGGTTGGAGACTTCCTTAGATTGTTTAGTATGGGTCCACATATTAAGGATTCCAATCGCCATTTCTGGTTTATGAATCTTAATTTGTTTGGCTGTCCATTCTACACTTCCATTCTTAACCATTATACCATTGAATTTCCTAGCACTCAATTCGTTCTGTTTCTTTAATAAATCATCAAATTTCAAATTTGGTATTACTACATTGGAAGAAACAAAAGAGGAATTGTCCATAGTCAGCACATTCGTGCTTATGTCTGACTTAACTGAAAACCCGCTTTGCGTAATTGCTCAGTGATTTTCAGCAATTTGGGGCTATAAATTACTGGGGTCGTGGTATTACTAGTGTCCGTTGGTGCATTAACTACTGATGTGTCTGTTGTGACTACTCGAGTCGCATATTGCCTAGGTTTCTTGGGTTGGGGACAATCTCTGCTAAGATGTCCTTTTTGTCCACAATTAAAACATTGTCCATTTTTCATCATAGAGTCAATGTCCATAGCGTTAGGGTCCTTCATAGGTGGTGCCGGTGTCTGAGGTTTTGGTGTGGTCCAGGTATTTGGTTTTGGTGTCGCAACTTGGCTTCCAAAACCTTTTTGTTTCCATTGGTTCCTGTCCATGTTTCTTAATTCTTGGTCGAGTTCGTTTGCGAATTCCATATAATCTTCTATGGTTTTTGGTTTCCTAGCCGTGACGATGGTTCGGAGTAAATCGGTGTTAACCCCTTGCTTAAATTTAAAGATAAGGGTTTCTTTGTTGTATCTGGTAAGCTGTCCAAGCTCCCAGAATTTCTGCGTGTAGTCCTCTGCGTTCCATTTTCCTTGGTACAGTTTTTCTAGGATGTCCTGGGCATCCTGCCGTTCCGAGTAAGAGGAGAAGTGAAAAAGGAATGTCTCTTTAAACTTCTTCCAGTTATTCATCTGTTCCTTGTATTCGTCTTTGCGCTCTCCTTTATCGTTAAGGTACCAGTCGCGCATTATTGTCATGTAACAGTTACTGACCCAGTTGCCAGCTCTGTTTCCTTCACCACCGGAGATCAAGCTTAATGCGAAGTGGATCCTCTTGGAGTGAGCTGTTTCTTCTATTTTCATTTGAAGGAAATAGACCTCTATTCCCTTCATCCAGTGTGCTGCCTGTGTTTTGTCACCATGATAGCCTTTCAGTTTTTCGGGTTGTAGATGAGGGCCGGCGATTTTGTTCCGTTTATCCATCGCTTTCGCGATCTGTTCCGTTGCTTTGAATGACTTTTCTATGAAAGGTATCCAGCTTCTGAGTAGTGCTAATATTCCCATTAGCAGGTTGTAAAATAAGTCTAACACCGAGGGAATCGGTGTTTCGAATGTGCCTGGTGCATCGGGAGGAAGGGGAGTAGTGACGGGGTCTACAATGATGGGGTCTGCCATGTTTTTAGACTTCTCTGGTGAGTCGGTTTACAAGGTGTATCCAACTTTCGGGTCTGGCAAGAGCTTCTTGATTGATGTAGAGGTTGACAGGGAGGTTATTGGGGTCATAAGAGTTTACAAAGGCTTCGAAGTTGGAGGGTGTGTCAGGGTAGGCTGGGGTGTTTAGGAGGGTGGGGGTTCGATAATGGATAATGGGGATCTCAGGGGATAATTCCCTGGGTGTGATGATTTGGTAGACGGGTTGATGGCGGGATTTGGGTGTAGTGGGAAGGTAGTGGATGGTATGGGAGTGGAGGGTGCATGCAGTCTGAGACCTAGTAACAGGCATACAAAAATCTGTGCTGAATGATGAAGTGTAGCTTCGCACTATTGACCAATAGTGGACCTTTCAAATCAAACAGTAGGGAGACACAAAAGTAGACCGCTTTCTTGAGATATGAAACTAGTGTCTTCTTCTCTTCCAAAAGACCACTAGCGGATTGCAAAATCTCCAAAGATCAAATGCGCTCCCTTGATGATCAGCGACAAAGAGACGGGCTCAACGTTTCTCAATGTTATGCTGTCAGGTTCGATTTACACAACATTCTACGTCTGCAAGCTAAGAGGATAACAAAAAGGGATGGAGTAGAATAGGGGAGTGTGAGTTATGATGAACGGTGAGGGAAAGGGACATAACAATGTTTGGGGTAGTTTGAGTAACGAGGTCAGTGAGGGGAGTCTTTAGCTTTTGTCAGGCACGTCAACACAATCTACTAAGAGAGTGCCGAGGTTGATATGCAAACTATCAACTTAAGAGAAAAGAGAAAGGAGGAGTGGGAAGTAGAGACCTTTGTATTGGCGGTAAGAAACAACCAGCTAAAGACTACAGAATGAGAACATAAACTACTACTATATATACTAGAAGGCCATGCACTTAAGGTGCGACTAAGTCATGGTTAAGAATGAAGGAAACATGTGTAAGTAATATATCTACTGTGCACTGTGGCTGCATACTGCAGACATGTGTTACAAGCATGTAACTAATATAGGATTGAAATGAAATAAATGCTACTACTGTGTGTTATCCTCATGTTGTAACATGAGCTGTCTTGTTTGTCTTTGTCGTTGGAATTATAGAAACTGTTCTAGTAATTAGAAAAGAAAAGGAAAAGAATAATCAAAATAAATGGTTCATGACAGGAATCAGAGAATGGTAGTTGGTGGGTGTTGTAAACAAATGGGAACAGAAAAGAAATCAGCATAGCAATCTTATCTTATTAATTACAAATATCATGTGATCATTCCATAAAAGGCGATTCTTAAAATGCCGAGGTGGCGGTGCATGCCGCTGACATAAATTTTTTGCTGGCTTTTGATGTGGGACAAAATGCTCAACTAAAACTCCCTAAAAGAACGACTCTTATTACATAAGACTCATAATTTTCCATCCAGGTTTAACAAAGGTCTTTTAATTTGTCACATGAAGGTGGATGAGCAGACACCGAAAACTTGATGAGGGAGTAGCAACTATCATAAAGTTGTTGGAATATTGTAATTAAATTTATGAGTGAGCTCAATACAGACTTCGCCTGCTGTCATATTTGCACTTTTGTGGCTGGGTTTCATTTTGACATTTATCTAATTATGTAGATATTTCATATATAAGTAGTGTACATTCGAGATTGTACACTATCCGTTTGCCTCACGAGCTCACCGAGGTCAAACGTAACGTCGCTTATTTCAACAAAAGTCAGTTATAGTGGTAGATCAATTGTCACAGGGAAGCAATCCTGTAGAAGATGACAAGTTGTAAGGTACATCAGGGAATCAGTGTTGGTATGAGAAATGATTATACACAGTGATCTGATGTTTAATATTAAAAATGGCCATATGGCTTGCAACATACAAGACCAACAAATATATAGGACAGTAGATTTGGGGAAATAACACCAAGGTTTTATCAATTCTACAGTCGCGGACAACCAAACACGACAATTTTGATCAGGGGTGGATCGCCTCAGATCAAGAATTTTTGGAGGGAAACTAAAGTCATATTTGGACTCAGAATGTCGAATAACGTCAAAAAACACATCTCCGAAGTTTTTCCCACGGCTTTTTGGGTTGGCCAAAATTTTTAAGAAAACTAGTGACTATATAAGTACTATTTTAACTCTAATTTCGGTTAAGAACTGCCTTAATTCTATCATTGTCCTTCGAGAAACAGTCCGGTGACCTCTCTGCTTCCCAATAGCCCATGCAGCAGCTTTTCCCGTAAGTCCAATTCAATATGCATTCATAAACCGCCAGGATTTGTTAATCAAGCGCTGTATGACGTCAGCTAGAAAGGTATTGAGCACTTCAAATCACGTGACAAAGTTTCCATAAGACCTGCGTCCTCTTCAATATCTGACCCCTCAGTGTCTTTCCCAAGCTGTTCCCCTTCCAAGCCATAATCCACACCCACAGGTAAGTTTTCATGAATTTCATCACCGCTGCTGGCAGATTCACATGTACCAATGTCATTGTCAGAGTGACTGCAGTCTAACTGGGTGCTTTCCTTTGGAGCAACATGATTGGTGCACTCGGCTACTCCCTTTTAAGCCATGAATGTTGCGAGTATGCTTTGGAGGTCGACCACAAGCCATAAGTTGTTGAAAAATATTTTTGTTGTTTTCATGTTTAGTTGATGGCTATTATTGTACCCTTATTTATTGATATTTTAATAATATTTTATTTAGATAAGTACTCTAAATCCTCAAAGAATTTTTTGTGTCTCAGAAAGCCCTTTGCGAGATCTATCGATTGCGCATTTTCTCCTGATTTTTAAGGTTTTTTTTTTGACAAGTGGCCAAAATATCGGCCCCCAACAAAATAAAAGGTGACTAGTGACAAATCTGCTCGTTGAATCTGGTCCCTATCATCCTAAAAAGCACATTTCCGATGTAATTTACCTAAATAAGTGTTTGTGTCCGGCTGGAAAATTCGATCTTTGTTTTTGTCGTGTTTGGTTGTCCGCTACTGTATGACAAACAAGACATATATTATTCATTCATATGGGATCTTGTTTGTATCTAGTATAATATACTTCAGGATTTTAGTGTATGAAATTTGTTGCTATGCTGATTTATTGTACCCTTGTATATCAAAGCGGCAAAGATTGCAAAATGCGGAACCAGCTATGGAATGTTGCCTAATGCATCTGACTTATCAACCAAGGCCAAAAAGTGTCCAGATGAGACAATAGTACCATGGATAATATAGGACGACACACTTGTGAAAGAATCTGCAGCATTACGGATGTGCTGGTATATCCAATGCTGGTAATATATCTATTATTTAGCATGCACAATAACATAGATTCTAGCCACCCATATATTTCTTTCTTTATTCCTTTACAATATTTACCCTACATGAATTGCGCAAAATGCGTGGCCAGAAATTTGAATATATTAAGAAGTTGAAATGTTATAGTTGTCTGATGACAAGTCCCTGTTTGGGTGGACTCGCAGCATAAATGTACCTCTGATATATGATCCCATATGATGCAAACATAATACATAGTTGTGGCTTTGACTAAGGCTGTGGCTGGTGTTAAAAATAGTAAGTCTTACGACGAGGTTTCCAGATACATAAGACTTAGCCCTGAGACCTGCACTTGAAATATGATATTGTTTGACTATGCCTTTCTTGCTGACTTATCTAAGCCTGAAGTTTCAGATATTATAGTTATTTGATCAAAACCTTCTGCCTGGCAGACTTGCTTTCATATATATAGTAGCAGTTTATGGTTGTAGCGTTGTCAACGACTGACCATCAGTACTAGACTTCTGTTAAAAGTAGTATGCTAACGAGATCACCAGATTTAAAAATTTGCCACTGAGCCATCAGAGCTGCATTGGTTGGAGATATAACATTATAAGTATTGATTGATAGTGACTCTCTGGGTCACCAATTCCAAACTACAGTCCATATCATCAATTTCGTATATGAATAACTATATAAATGTACTTTAACTTAAAAAGGAACAAGATTAATTACATAGTGTGGTTTTTACAGTGGAGTGGTGATAGAAGACCTCATTAGCGCATGTCTCGCCTTCAAGCAACCCAGAGCACTATGCTTCAGCAGCGAAGTTGATACTGGGATGTATCTAGGAAATACTTGGCTGACCCATACTGAGTTAGTGATGGTAAGATTTGTAGCAGAGAGGGTATATACCGATTCCACCAGGTGAGCAAGTCACGAACTTCATGTGCCTCTTCTGGGTCATCTAGAAACTCTATGATACTGTTATAAAATCTTTCCAAGTCGGTTGATAAGTCGGAGCGCAAAAACACTGCTGAAGAGCTCAAAGAAAATCGGGTCTCCATAGTTGCCATGAGTGAAATGAAGGGGTAATAATCAGGAAGCATTACCTGCATCGCAATGTATGCAATGGATGCGGACAAAACAGATGTCATACCATGTATCCTCGCATTCCCTGACCTCGTTGCTTTCGGCTCTTTCTCGACTGAGCTTGGAGAAGTGAACACATGTTTATAGGCCTTGTGAAATATGTCACATCAGATTAGAATAAAGTCACTGAATATGAATAGCTCACCATTACTAAAAGTCGACCACGTAGCAGACCTTTCCAAGGGTCATCCTCGTTAAATTTATTATTGGCATAAATAAAGATGGGCCATTGGTCGCCTGGAACAGCAAGCGCACCACTTCGAAGTTTCTCCTTAGTCCTATAAAAAGTTTCAGTAAGTAGTTATCTCTGGTAGAAATTAAAGAAGTTTACACTGCATCAGACCAATCTAATCCAACCGGGCATAGAAGGCGACCTGTGGCTTCATGCTGAAAACCTCTATCCATCTTCATAGAGTGAGATAGCGGCAGAGTTAACGAGGATCCCTCTGGACTTATCCAGTCTAAAATTGGACCCTTTAGACCTTTTGTATCATCTGACCGTGTGCTAGCAACCCCTCTTTGTATCTGGAGGGATGAAATAGCATCAGTAATGTAGTATGAAAGGAACGTAGAACATAGTACTAATTCAGCAGCTTGTAACACCTCACCTTCCTCTCCACTGAACAGTCTTTCCTCGAGTCCGGGAACCATCTGTAGGAGTTGAATAAATACTCTATGTTCGCAACGCTCCCTTTATATTTATCAGAATGCTTTCCATCGCGTATCATTCGCGGAAGCTCTTAAATTACTTACTGAGGTGTAAATGAATCATCGGGCTGATCTTGAAGCTCAGCCATACGCAACATCCCATTGGTCATAACAGCTTTGACACTGCATAGTGCATGGATAGTGCAACCAAAATGGCGCCCATAATGTACAAGTGGGTCGGAAAGGCAGCTATTGGAGATACATCAGTGGAAAAGCTACAAAGTAGTGCTGATGAAACCTACGGTCGCTTTCTAGGACCCAACTGAAGTGCATCATCAAGTGGCCTGCGGTCTGAAGCTATAGAAGTGCTTGAGTTCTTGTCATTCAGCATTTAGAAATATCTGGATAAGGTTGCACAGGCTGAAAATAAAAATAGAGAAGGGGAGTTTGGGGGTAATGAATCAGAGACTCAGACATACAGAAGCAGTATTCATATAAGTAGCTACTCGTATACTGTCTGAGTCATTTGACGTGTTTTATGCGGAGTATCTAGCCCATCTCTTGATGAAATTTTGGAAGTGATTGCACCAAACATCGTTTATTGTGGGGTTTCACGGCCAAACAGGGCCATCTGTTCAATGAGATGAATGTCTGGCTATGCTTAACGCATGGGTATCCCTGAGTTTAGAAATCCCGCTGGTACTATCACTTAGTCATGCTGTTTTGAAAGTCAGCCATAATATTCTGTGCCATTGTGGAGATCCTCCATATCTCATTAGTATACTCTTTACCTCTGTGGGTATTTTACTCCGGTTCCTCAGAGACATATGTTTGGCATATGTTCGAGAGGTTGTAATGCCTTGATGATTCTCAGGCCGTGCATCACTTGCCGCTACCGATGCCAGAACATGTTTGGCTTGGCAGTGTGTTACAAACGAAAGCAAAAGATAACAAAAGCGGCGAACACTGACCATATAAGATCTTGAATGTGAGACGTTCATGAACAATTTCAATGTCAATGCAGCATTTATATAAGGGGGACATAAACCGACGTTATCTGCACTTCATCATCCACATCGCGATACTTCACTGGTCATACATATACAATGGCTAGTACCCAGAAGCGCTTGGGTGAGTACAAAGTCACTGTGAAAATGACTCGTTCAGCAGTGTTACAATATCATATGTTCGAGAGGTTGTAATGCCTTGATGATTCTCAGGCCGTGCATCACTTGCCGCTACCGATGCCAGAACATGTTTGGCTTGGCAGTGTGTTACAAACGAAAGCAAAAGATAACAAAAGCGGCGAACACTGACCATATAAGATCTTGAATGTGAGACGTTCATGAACAATTTCAATGTCAATGCAGCATTTATATAAGGGGGACATAAACCGACGTTATCTGCACTTCATCATCCACATCGCGATACTTCACTGGTCACACATATACAATGGCTAGTACCCAGAAGCGCTTGGGTGAGTACAAAGTCACTGTGAAAATGACTCGTTCAGCAGTGTTACAATATGATACTGAGCGAGATGAACTCGCTCCATGGAAATGGTAATGTATCCTGAATTATGATAAATGATTGATTACTAACTCTTGAAACTACAGGCCTGTTGGTGCAAATGGAGAACATTTGACACCTTGTGACTTACAAAATCATAGAGAAACCCATGTATTCCTCAGTCCTGGGTGCTTTTGTTCATTGAAGCTGAGCTTGCAGCTAAGGGAATCTCAAGGTGCTGCTGCGCCAACTCCTAGCATATTCATAGAGGCTTTGATATACAGAGTTAGGGGAAGAAGTGCCTGGACAGGAGAGTACGTGGCCAGTTGTGCTTTAGATATCTGTGGGTATTTTGGTGAGTTGACCAAATCTGTTGAAAGCCATATAGAAATCTTACTACTGAATTTTACTAAGTACCTTTGGAGCGTTTATATGGTAGATTTGGTATTCCTATCCGTCGCTATCCCAGTCGTAGTAAGCATATCTTCCATGAAGTATTGATTGGCTACTTACAAAGAATACCACTGGACAGCGCCTGGGAACATCGTCCCTCCCGCACCATTGCACGCCTCAGAGGAGACAAATGTACATAACGCAAACAAGCAGCCTTATCATGCCAGTAAAGGCTTAGAAGAGGCTCAGTGTCATAATCCTTTGAAGAGGACTTATGCAATGCTAGGTGAGTAGCTATATTGAATCATATCAGGTATTGTCATGAATAATATTATCTGTAGACATAAATGATGGTGTGTTTCATATTGGCAATAATGAGCATCCAGTTGTGGAGCGCCAAACAGACTTGGGATTGCTCATGAAAATAAATGTGTGGAAAAATCCAGGAATAACAGAAACAGAGTTTTGAGGTTTGCTTGCAAGGATGGTCAAATGTGCATGTGGATTAGTGATGATGCATCGGAAATGGGATACTGAACATGCGTGTCTGCACAAAATACGCGTAGATGGTCCTCTCGATGTTGATTTTGTAGACCTACTGGCAAGCCCTGGGCATGAATATCAGCATATAGATGCAGCAGATTATATACCTTAGTAGCCACATCCTGATGATGTAGCAGCAGTTAAATAGACTTCAAATAGAACCGAGATTCCTGCTTGATTCAAGTCTACAGATAGTCCTACTTGCATATGCCTGCAGGGCGCAAAACAATGTATTGAGATCCAGAGAATAGGGAGGCAAAGCAGAGCTCAGACTAACCCTTCTCGCCCTTAAGGACCTCATCCTTTGGAAGTGGTATGCACTTTGAAGATCACGCCTTTCTCATGACACAGCAGGAGTTGCTGTAGTAAAAATATGAGATACAATATATCACTGTAGGAAGTGAACACACTTCCTACAGAGCACCTCAAAAGTGCTTGAGGCCGAGTGCCTCGGGTGCTTAATACGTAGCATACTCAAGCACTCTACCAAAGCACCCAGGGCATCACTATATGTATGGTGTGCACTGCAGAGATAACACCTGAGCGTTTTGTAGGTAGCACTTCATTTATAGAAGCAATTTCTTATGAGTATCATATGCACTCATCCGTTAGTTCCCCAGTGATCTTAGCCATTGGTGTCTTGTGGGTGCTCGTCTGTTAGTGCTTTATCACGCTCATCTACTAGCGCTTCCAAACATATATATTCGGATCTAACTACAATACAAAATTATAAAATTACCAAAATATACAACGTACCTCTCCTGTCCTTATTGTCATCCCCACTGCTGGCTGGCTCAAAAATCTAGGTAAGGTAGAGTTTAAGAGAGTGTACATAAGAAGAAACCAATGTACATAGCTACCTTGAAGCTGCAGCTGCAATCTTCGTCGTGCCTCATTGTGCGCTCAGCTGCTGGCGTCGCCTTCATCGTGGTACTTGTCGTGCGCTGGGTTGATGCCATTGTGTACTCGGCTGCTGTGGCTGCTGTCCCCATTGTGCGCTCGTCGTGGATTCAGCTGCTGCTCTTGTCATGTAGCTTGGTTGTCCTCTTCGTTGTTGTGCTTTGTCATGCGCTTGGTTGTCCTCTTTGTCGCTGTGCTCCGTCATGCGCTTGGTTGTTCTCTTCGTCACTGTGCTCCATTGTGTGCTCAGCTGCCGTCTTTGTCATGGCCTTCTCGTGCGCTCAAAATGGCAACGAAATGGATGAATGCTGCTACAGATAATGTACATTGCAGATAGTGAGTACCATGAGACTTCAAAATCAATATTTACTGACATTCTACTCAGTTACGGACCGGGAGGCCAATCAATTATCCGTGCAGCACTTATGGGATTTGACAAGACAAAATTCAGACGTTATATCGACAAAAGTATCCATGATATAATGGTTATGGAGTATCCAAGGGACTTCAAGCCAGAGGAATACGTATCATTGAAGTTTTCCGACTTTATTAACTTCATTCTAGTTCCTCACGTTGCAACACTCCTTATTGCCGACAACATGGATATTACCCAGGATAAGGCACAAGACGAGTGCTTCGCAAGTAAAGCCTACACGTCAATCACGTCAATCCTACCCTGCACTGCTCACGTCATTTCTCTCGGTCCGTCAGACCAAGTAATTGAACGGATCAAAATCTAAAAATAAAAATTCATATACAGCAATCAAATACATGTAGTTGCTGCTGCTACAAATGCAGTAGATAGTACATGTTCACTATGTAATCAGCATCCAATATATCTTAATTGAGTTTATTTATTCTTGTACGCATTCGTTTACAACACCCATATTTGAACATTTACAGCATCAACTCCTGCTCAAACTCCAAACCATCACTTCCCTCGCTCACACTTTTACTCATGCCTTCCCGCCCCATTTTATCAACATTAGAAGTGGATCCTAATGATCCATATCTGCTAAACGTAAGTAATTATCTATTTTTTCTATCAGATATCTCTAACTCAATTCTACTGCTTTAAGAATGGAGAAACCGTACGCTTCCGTTTGTCCTCCGGTCGTTGGGCGCTGGCTATGGTATACTTATGGAAAGAGATGCCGCGGGGCGAACACCCAGTAAGTCATCTAATTATATATTCGCTTGCGTTTCTGATCATTTTTCAGTGGGTTCGACATATGATATGCCCGAGGTCCAGAAGGCATGCAGAACGTTCATACGGCTGTGAACAAATATACAGCGTGGACAAATGGATCGACCACGGCCGTAAAAATTGGTTTTATAATGAATATCCAATCTGCGCTCGTTAATGTAAGTTTGTCTTTTTAATGCTATGGTAAGAATTTCGTGTTTAAACAACTTATATAGATATAATATGTTTTTACCAATCAAATATGCACTATCTTTTAAAAATACAATAAATTTTTGTTATAACTCTACAATAAATTGAATTTTATCTACTTTTTCATCGTTGAACTGATATTTACTCGAACTATCTATGCGATATAGCGTCCGGTGGCGCTAGGTACAACCTTATTTGGGCGTGTTATGCACAACATTGCTTGGTTGTGTTATGCACCCTGTTGCTTGGTTGTGCATCTTATGCCCTGCGGAGTTTGAAACAAACTCTGATCGCTACCGCCACCCCCGGCCCTTGCTTTGCATAACCCGCCTGAACCCCATCTCAACACCCCACCTCTGCTACTGCCACCGCCACCATGCATGCCCCTCCTCTCCAACAGAGATGTGGGCCCGTGTGTCCTTCAACATTGACAAATAGCAAGACGACGGCCAGCCTGAGGATGATAATGGATGATGGTGTTGATCGATGGCCCAATGCGAGAATGTGAGTAAAAGCCCCTCTAGGCGTAACAACTTATGCTAACACTAGATATGTGTTCTTCGCCTATCCATGCCCTCCTCAATCCCTGTCAAAGCGAAAATGACGCTTATATGCGCGTGAAAACGTGAGTAAAATCCCCTCCAAGCCAATGTGAACTTACTGATGCTGCTTCTACATTCTATCGGTTAACCCAGCCTTCTCAATGCCTCCAAAAGCGAGAACAGTGCATATATGCGCATGAAAATGTGAGTAAAGGCCCTTCTGAGCCACTGTAACTTACTGACGCTGCTTCATACATAAAAACAAAGGCTCAGTATCGTAACCAAAGCTGTTTTTAGATTCATACAGAAGGTGTGTACATTAACTATTCATCTGAGATATGATCTTTCTAACAGACCACGGTGAGAGCCACAATGAAGACGACAACTGAGCTGCATGACGAGAACAGCAGCCGAGCGCACAACATGGGCCCCCAATTAGCGCATGATGGGGACCAGCAGCTGCATCACCCGACCACTCGACGGCGACATCAACTGAGCGTACGACGAGGGCCACGATGAAGACGACAGCCGAGCCACCTGACGAGAAAGGGCAGCCGAGCGCACAATGAGACACGGTGAAGATCGCAGCTGCAGCTTTCAAGATGACTCGGTAAGTGCATCGGTTTTTTCTTATGTGCACTCTCTTAAACACTATCTAGAGCTTTGGACCAGTCAGCAGCAGGGATAACAATAAGGATAACCAAGGTAAGTTGTATACTTTTGGTAATTTATAATTCTGTATTGTAGCTAGATCCGAATATATACATTTAGAAGCACTAATATATGAGCATGATAAGCACTAATATATAAGCGTGATAAAACACTAATGGACAAGCACCCACAAGACATTAATGGTTAAGTACACGGGGGAACTAACAGACGAGTGCTCATGATACTCATAAGAAACTACTTTTATAAATGAAGCACTACCTACAAAGCACTCGGGTGCTAACTTTGCAGTGCATTCCATGCACATAGTGCTACTGTGGGTACTTTAGATAGAGTGCTTGAGTACGCTACATATTAAGCACCCGAGGCACTCGGCCTCAAGCGCTTTTGAGGTGCTCTGTGGGAAGTGCGTCCACTTCCTACAGTGTGGACAGGGTGCAGCAAATAGGGTGTACGATGCACCCAAACAAAGTTGTGCCTAGCGCTGCGGGATGCCGTATTGCATGGATGGTTCGGGTAAATATCAGCTCAATGATGATAAATGTAGATAAAATCCCAATGCATTGTAGAGGTAGAACAAGAAATGATTGTATTGTTAAAAGATAGTGCATATTTGGTTGGTAAAATCATATTATGTCTGATGTATAAGTAGTTCAAGCGCGAAATTCTTACCATAGCATCAAAAAGACAAACCTACATTAACGAGTGAGAATTGGATATTTATCGTATAGCCACTTTTTTGTAGCTGCGGTCGATCCATTTGTCTAGGGTGTATATTTGGTTGTGGTAGTATGAGCGTTCTATGCGCCTTATGGACGTCGGGTGTATCATACGTCGAAATCACTGAAAAATGATCAGAAACGCGAGCGAATAAATAATCGGATGACTTACTAGGTGTTCGCCCCACGACTCTTCTCTCCATAAATATACTGTAGCCAAGGCCCAACGACCAGAGGGCAAACGGAAGGATACAATTTCTCCGTCCTTAAAGCAGTAGAATTGGGTTAGAGAAATTTGATGAAAAGAATAGATAAAGACTTATGTTTAGCGGATATAGATCATCAGGATACACTTCTAACGTTGAGACAATGGGGGTGGAAGGCATGAGTAATAGTGTGAGAGGGAATAGTGATGGTTTAGTGTTTGAGCATGATTCATATACATGCTGTATACGAATATGGATGTTGTAAACGAATGTGTACAGGAATAAATAAACAGAATTAAGATATATTGGAGCCCGTACAAAATGCCGATTACATAGTGTCACATATACTATCTACTGCGTTCGTAGCATCATGATCAGCGACTGCACTTGTTTGATTGCCATATATGAATTTTTTATTTTTAGATTTTGATCTGCTCAGTTACTTGATCTGACGGACCGAGAGAAATGACGCGAGTCGTGCAGGGCAGGGTTGACGCGTTGACGCAATTGACGTGCAATAACTATCTAACTTCATATAAGTTTACGACTGTACTTGATATGGTTCGGCTAATGGTATTATCTACACGAACATCCAATCTGTTATAATAATTTCAATTCTGATAAGACACGTTTGAGCTAATCTCTGTCTTCCTTCTCAAGTGTTCGTTGCCTAGCAGTTGACATGAATTAGAATGTATATTTTAAGAGTCGTAAGTGTTACTTACTAACTTGTATGACTTTGTCTTTTTCCTGATTGACTGGCACGTATTACCCGTGGCCATCACTGGCCTGCTGGATGGACCAGGTGTAGCGTTTCGGACAGGTGACTGTAATAGTAAAGATGGTGAGATAATGAATAATCTTGTCCCAAGTAAAATACCTTATAAACGTCTTTTTTATGGGCTCGGGAAGGTACTGCTGCATCTTCATGACTGTTGTCTATCCCATCTGCTTGGTGGGCATCCTGTAAAGTGCACGTTAGAATGGGAAATTCAACCAGTGTATGCCTCCAAATACCCAAGTGAACTGTGCCATGGCTAGTTTCACTGCAGCCTTGACTTCTGGGTCATCAGTATCCCCGTTAATAGCTGCACCATAGCCTTTGCTCGCGAAGCGCTCATCTTGGGCAGCATTTGGCGTAATATCCATGTCGTTGGCAATAAGAAGCGTTGCGACGTGAGGAACTAAAATAAAATCAAGGAAGTCTGAAAACTTCATCGGTACATATTCCCCTGGTTTGAAGTCGCTTGGATATTCCATAAGCATGATGCTGGGTATTGTTTCGTTGATAGAATGGCTGAATTTTGTGTTATCGAACGCCATTAATGCTGTGCGTATAACTGATTCACCGGCTGGGCCATAACTGAGCAAAAAGTCAGTAAATATCGACTTGAAGCATTATGGTACTCACTATCCACAGTGGATATTATGCGTTGCACTGTTCATCAATTTTTTTGCTACTTTGCCCTGAGTAAAATGTTCTAGCATATAGCTGATATCGAACATGAAGCCCTTCCAGGTTATTGATTCCATCAAAGCAAGTGGATCTTGCATCATCTTCTTTAAGGTGTCACCAAATCCATGAACGCGGGTGGAAATGGTGGAGAAGTTGATCAGATTCAGCCAACCTTGTTCAGTTCCCATTTACTGGAAAGAGGGGATGGGAAGCGGGTCTTTGCACTGGTAGACTGGGCATAAAGCTAAATCGTTAGGCATATTTTTGCATTTCTTCTTTATGATCTACATATCCATTTAGTATCCGGGGCATATATATATATATGCGTGTGTGAGCTCATACGTGATCTGAATTCTCTTGATAGTCATGAATATCTTGATTGGGCTTCCGCTTCCCCTGTAAAAGCAAGTAAATATAATATTTCCTCTATTACTGATAGTTTAATTACCAGCGTGCTTTTTTTGGCTTCAATTGCATTGCCGTCAGTTACTAGTTTGACTTTGGACTGATAATATGTAAGATGTAAGATTGTCTGATATCAGAGGCACAAGAATTACCTCATTCTCCTTCAAATTCTTTCCCCTTAGCTGTGATTTGGGCTTTGATAATACGGTGGGCTCAACAGCGGTAAACTGTAAATTTTTAACTCAGTTCCAGAAGCCATATTTCAGCAGAATACATCCTAACGTACCTCATTCTTCTTCAGGTTTTTGCTATTACTACGGGTGAGAGGACCAGGTCTGGTCTTCGGAGGTTCAACTATCTCCTGCGAATGATATACATAAATTGATGGTGAAAAGGATATAACGAAGTTACCTTGTATTTCCTTGACGTGCTGTTTGATTTCATCTCCTGGATATGCGCTCATAAGCATGAAAAAATGAAGGTGTTCACCTTACTTACCATGTCCATGATATTATCCTCCTGTTCACTAAGGCTACTTTCGTCCTCCTCATCGAACTCGCTGTCTGAATCATCTGAGTCCTCAGTATCAGTTTCGGGCTGCCGCCCTTTCCCTTTCGCTACAATGGGAATAGCCGGTGACCCTGCATTTAGGCATTGTAAATGTTGTCAATCATAATAAACTGGGCCATACAATTAGATTCTGAACTATTCTTGAAGCAACTAGCCACATAGGCCATATCCCTTTTGTACTTCATCTGATCATTCTGTAGGTAGCGTTTAATTATATCCTTGATTGGCCAACCGTTTGCAAATTGTTGGAAGAAGGGAATATGCTTTTGTATCTGTGAATCAATTGGAGTGTTTTAATGCAGGTTCCATAGGCTGTGCATTCCATAAGTTGTGTCAAAACGTACCAATTCAATGACATCCTCTACCAAGCCCAGCGACTGTTGCGAAATCGTCTTTGATATTCTAAGATAGTCAACTGCGTATCACTTAACGAGTCGCTGATTATAAGTTAATGGTTAGTTGATAATAGACATATATGAGCTAATCATGTGCATATATGAGATGGATGGAAAGAACTTACACTGAGAACACGATAAAGTTGATCACGTCCAGCAAGACCCATGGCAATCTGGAGGTTATAGCCAGATGCACAGCCAGCTTGTCCGCTGGGGCGCTTGATTAATTGAGTCTTTTTGGGTTCAGCTGCTTTCATATCACCTAAACTCAAGTTGGTTAAATGGGTGTATCAGAAGCACAGTTTGAAATGATATCATACTGATCTCCTTTTCAAGTTCATACTGATTGATACGCTTCTCTAATAGTCGTATTGTGGCATTTTTTGCCTTCAGCTTTTTCGACGGCATTGAAATTATTGTAATGCTTCAAAAGAAAGAGTTTAGATAAGAGCGAGTAGGGGAGGTAAGCACAAGGTAAGTGTCAAGGAGAGGAACTTTGTGCCAGTGCCTGAAGTTGTGCGCGCAGGATATGTCACATCACACAAATCACGAGATGTGACAATTGGTGGTTGTATCCACGGTGACATCCAACTTAGGCCTCTCGGCTACAAAAACTGGTTTTATAATGAACATCTAATGCGTTCAAGTTAATGTAAGTTTATCTTTTTAATGCTACAGTAAGAGTTTCGCATTTAGACTACTTATACAGATATAATATGTTTTCACCAATCAAAATATGCGCCGTCTTTTAACAATACAATGATTTCTTGCCATACATCTACAATACATCGAGTTTTATCTACTTTTATCATTAAGCTGATATTTACCCGAATCATCCATACGACACAGCATCCCGTGGCGCTAGGCACGACTTTGTTTGGTTGTGTGCCTTACACCCTATTTGGTGGCTTAGCCGCACTCTCACCAGTGGAGTTAAAACAAACACTGATCCTTACCATCACCATGCTTCGCACACACGCCCCTTGCTTCGCATACCTGCCTGAACCCCACCTCGACACCCCGCCTCCGCCCCATCCCCGTGGTCAAAGCATGTCTTTTTGTCGTCTACTCCCTATTTTATCCCACCTTCTCATAACAGAACCACCTACCTGACCCTTCGAACGTGTCAATACGTCATGTGGAAGCTCTACCCCAGCCTACGCCCAAGACCCATAACCTGCAAGAACGACCGCCAGACCGAGTTGCAGTATTCCTGGGTCATTCCTTCCTCTCATTGCCCCAGCCTCCCAAGTGGCTCCCTCGGATTGTCGCTTTAGGATTGCTCAGGGGCTATAGAAGCATGAAAGACGGCCGTCAGCCTTGTGTCGTAAGATTACATGTTGATTTGGCGCTATTTGGCATAGTTGAACTTGTTGAAAAGTTGCCATGAGCAGCCGCTTAAACTCAATCGCCACCCATTCACTTTTTCAATCCTAGGTGAGTTCTAAACAATGCTTGATCTCCCAGCTGAGGCCTGTGCTTTATGCCTGAGATGAATATTCGGGCACGGAAAGACGTTGGCAGCATATAAGCACAATCCAATGCGACTTACTCTGGCATCGTATATTCGGAATGTTACTGATGCATCTTACAGGTGCTACAAACTGGCGCCATACGGCTTCTTTTGTGAGGCAAGTACCCTTCCATCTCAAAGGGCCTTACTGACTTATACTGCAGACACGACCCAGCCATTCGTTCTCACCTTGGGCCGGTCCCCGTATCACCTGTGCAAACCCTGACTTTAACTTCAAGCAGGTGCTTATCAACAGCATTGAACAGGAAAGCAATTGCCCCGACGAAGCAGCTGATCCCTTTGATCCCTTCAGCACGTCGCCTCTCCCCTCACCTCCTCTATCCCCCCCTGCCCCTTGCTCTACATCCCCCATCCCTTCCTCAAATGCCCCCCTGGGTGATGCAGCCACAGGCTCTATTGAGTGCCCCAGCTCCTCAGCATGGGCGGCTACCTCCAGGATGCCCCTAGCAATGGGCAGCCTCACAAGGGCACAGAAGTCCAAACTTTGAAGCAAGGCTAATCGTCAGAAGAAAAGACAGGCCCTTGGGGGCAAAATGGCTGAGGCGACCGATGTACGCACATCTGTAGCTAGGAAATATGTAGCGCCTGCTGCAGGAGCAGCAATACCAACTGGCATTGAGGTAGACAAGGCCTCTGTGGCATCCAGTGGATTCATTGGGGCACTGGACTCAGGGTTGAGGAGGTCCCTGTCACTGAAGGAGCTGGTGGGCCCAAGCTCTAAGCACGGGTTTATGCTGGTTCCCTATACTGCTGGGTATGTCTTTTGCCCGTTTAATTCCTTTTATGCAACTAAGTGCTGCATAGCACCCCAATTCCCTTCTTAGACAGTGAAGGTCGAGTTATTGCCGTCTTTGCTGATCACCCAGAGGACGGGGACTGGGATTTAGTGGCCGCTGATGCTGCTACTGCCATGAAGAACACGGGCGCCCAATGTAAATTTTCCAAGGATGACAGAATACATCGAAGGGGAAGATTTGCTGCCAAGTTTATTGGCTTTTCCCATGGTGGGGGTCAGTTGCATCCGACCCAACTGTTAAAATCTGACCCAGTCACCCCTGCCTTGCAAAGGCTTAATCAACACCCCTCTTTCAAGCGCCTCACAGGCTTTGGATCCAGTGAGCTCACCCCTTGCTACTTCCCTATTCTACTAATCAATACATTGTTAGGCGTTTTTGCCACCTGGGCCCCTAGGCTGCATGCATACTATGTTGATCGGATGGGGAAGCTGTTGGCACATGATCCCTCACTTCATTGCAACTTCAGCAACAGTGTTTTTGCCACCGCTACCTACAACTTTGGCCCCTGTACTGTTTGCTTCAAACATACAGACTTTGCTAACCTCCCCTTTGGCTGGTGTGCGATCACTGCGCTGGGCTTGTATGACTATGAGAAGGGTGGTCATCTCGTTCTTTGGGACCTTAAGCTCATTGTGGAGTTCCCACCCGGCACCACCTTCCTCATCCCCTCAGCTATTATACACCACTCAAATGTACCCATTGGCGCCAAGGAGATGAGGTACTCCTTTACTCAGTACACCGCAGGGGGGATATTTTGATGGGTGGAGCATGGATTCAAGCGGGACAGGGACTTCTACGACAGACTATCTACTGAGGAACTGGCTGCAGAAGAGAAGAAACGGGTGAATCAGTGGTTAAAAGGGCTATCAATGTTCTCAACGATTGATGAGCTCCAGTTTAGTTATAATAATAGTGATTAACGCATTCAAAAATACAATTGACCTCCCAATAGGTAGTTTATGAGGAACGACGACATGCAAGGAAGTGGAGTGCCAACAAGGCCTAGTATTCGGTTAAATAATTAGTGCATGTGCCTCCGCCTCGCCCCATCTGTCCCCTTCCACTCAATTATTCATGGCCGCCACTGCAGAGCTGTCAGTCACCGCCATCTTTATGGGTAAATCTAAATTGTAAGCGACACGCTCCTGGTGCACATATAGTCGACTAACAATGTGTAGCACACGAGGATATCTCCAGACAATTGATGCTGAGACAAACATGCCCATTGGTTTCATGTGCAGTGAGTTCATTTAACCTAGACGAGGTGACTTGGATCGCGTCTAGCATCACAACCACAGTGAGTGAGCGTCTCGCAGAATCTTGCAGACTTAGCATGTCGTCATATAGCCATATATTCTAAAATCGGGAAACATGACGGTGGCAGTAGTAGATCTCGCTATAATACAGCCTAGGTACTTATCAAATATGTAACATTATAAATAAGTCTACAGTATGAATTAAATAATTGAGGAGGGGCTGAAGATGCTGAGAACGTACTGGTATAGCAGGGAGAAACATCTCTGCTTAGATGCCTTTGGATACGGTATATGGGGGGATGTAATTGTTGTCGCCATCAAGTGCAGGGGTGGCCGTTGGGTTGGAATGGGAGGTAGGTGCAATGGTGTGCGTATTGTCGAGCATCGCAGCCAGCACAAGGGATGAGTCAGCAGGGACAGGGGGGAGGGGTGAAGAAGAGACTGCGTAAGTGGCTGCACTTTGAACATTGTGACTCAAAAGAGTCAGGAAGTCGACATCATAGATTATATTCTTGAATGCATCCTCCAAATCCTCAATCCGAGCACACATCATTTTCAATGTGCTCACTTCATCCTCTGCAAGTTGCTTGAGGGCACCTAGTTCTTTCAAACTTTGACCCATTCCCAACCTAGTTTGCTCAACGCTATGTTCAAATTGCTTGGCCATAGTGGGCGGCAGTAAAGCATTCAAAAAGCTTCCAGCCTTTAAGGAATAATCATTATAATTCTATACACAAATGAGTTATGTTCACACACCTGGTGTAGCTGCGCACAGTCAACAGGGCCTCCACCTGCACTCCAACACCTTTCACCCCCAGTAAGATTGACAGGCGGTGGATTGGAAAGAGGCTGCTCCGATAAGACTGAATCCTTTGGTCGCCCAAGTAAATACCTCAGGACCGACCATTGGGGTACCCTTCGTGGTGTAGCCATGATATTAACTAGTCTGAAACAGTTATTACCACTGAATCATACAAGATAGAAAACGATTAGCCACTCACGGGATTCAAACAAATAAGTAGGGTTGATATTCAGATGCGAAGATTGAGAGAGGAAGGACGGGTCGAGCTGAACCTTTGAGGTTGAAACAAGTTATTACATAATGTCGGGGATAGCACATGTCATAGCCACAGCACAGCCTTCCATGCCATGTTTCTCCCACGTGCTTCAAACGTTGATGATGCATTTATGGTTTATCAGATGCATGGATCATTAGTTAATAGGATCAGTTCGAGATACGCTTACCTTGTGCTGAAAACACTGAATATGCATTTTTACCCTTGAAACAGACGGTGATTGAAGCATAGAGAAAAATGAGAAAGTGTCACACTTAAGTTCAACTTGCTGTTGGAAACCCTGATGGTGCGGGGTTTTACAAGTGTGACTCTGTGAGAGATCCAAATGGCTGGGAATCTGAACATCTGATAAACTATAATAGGCAAGCACGCCATCCGCATTATACATTTTAAGAGAACGCGGCGAACAAAATACCCCAAAGGCGAGATACATATGCATCAAGGGACTGAAGGACTCCACATGAAGCATCAAGGGAGAAGTCTAAGATAACAAGGCTCCAGGCTCCGAGCCTTCAACCTTTAAGCGAGAAAGTAAGAAGCAATCAAGATTCAAGATCTACTCCCCATGCCAAGAGCAGCATGCCCTGCATATTTTACTTCCCGAGGTACAGCACGGCTTGAAGCATTATCACCAACCCTGCTCTGTACATCCCAGGAAGCCTTATCAGGAAACAAGTAGATAAACACAAAGTCATAATTTTCTGCAGTAGGTCCTGCCAATGATCTTTGTATACGGTGAAGTTAACTTCAATTAAAACCCAGGAAGTGGATTCTCAGGACTATGTGATGCTATTGGACGATAGGATGTTTTACAGAGAGCACTTGCCGTATGACAGTGCAGCAAAATTAATAACGTCAATCACACCTTGGGAAACGAATTGAGATCCGATGTTTCAAAGCAAAGTTCAAAGAATCACTGAATTTGGCCCTATGTACTTCCTCTAAATGCCAACACTTCCAGCAATCGCCAATATTTATCTGATATATCGCACCTCACACTTTATGCCCCCCTTCTGACGCACAAAAAACGACATGTCCTTGAAAGCCACGCTGTACAGAGGATTTAGTGGCATAAAGCGATTTGCCTGCCGACTTACTGCAGGCCGAAAGATCTATTACAACGATGAAAGAACGTCATTACATCAGCCTCGGCAGGGGGATCTTTGTGAGTTTTTGATAGACCCCTTTTCTGAGGTAGAGGAAAACTTTCCTGGGGGTAGCCATGACTCCGAGAGACGAGAATATGCTTCTGCAAAGGTTAGTAAAAATATATGCACTATTTTCTCGTTTTAATCTTGATGTTTTATAGTCCTCTCAGACGCTAGTGGATCACTCACGCCAGCTATCGGCCCAATATGAGCTCGGGGCATCCACTGTGCTCCCTCCCTATATGGAGAACGTAGAGCAAGAAGTCCCACCGCATAATCTCACCAGCACCTATGTTTTTGCTCCTTCCCCTGAAGGGCTAGAGCTGCAGGGATTAAGTAGCAAAAGTCCAGCAGTAAGCATTCCTCTAGGTTAATTATCTGATCCTTAATTGATCTAATTATGCCTTTGAATCATTAATAGATCCTTGGGTTCATTGATTGGGTGTCTCAGGAGGAGCCCATTGAAGTTGACACTCTACCACTACAATCGCTCTTGACGGTACCTGCTAATAACTATTCCACTACCAGCCTCATATCCTTGTCACGGCAAAGCATAGTTGCTAAAGATAGGGCAAGCGTTCCCCTCTGGGAGCTCCTCACTGAACCGTCATATACGGACTATTACACACCTTCAGTCTTAACCGCCGCAAAAGAATTTGGCATGGAGGATATGCGCAGTGCCATTGAAGACATTGGCATAATGGCACGCGTATTTCTCACTGGAGATACCATGGACATATATATAGACTCTGATCTGAGCGTTATTGATAAATTTAGCAACGAATTACTTCGCAGTTTAATGAAAGGATTTGTGATGGGGCAGCTAAATGAATATATTCGAATGAAGGACCACTGTGAGTTTCCTGTCCCTTTTGGAGAGAGATTCTGATTTGTACTTATCCTTTTCAAGTCGAGAACGATATTATTGAGAGGATTGTTGGGGCTGCAATTGCGGTTGCTAAAAATCTGTGCTTTCTATTAGAGATGCGTATGGAGCAGGTGTACTGCAGGTTCATAAACCAGCTGGACCAGGGTGCTCGTGATCTTGTCTCTTCAACTACGCTTGAGGATGTTGGAAGCTCTGACCCTGCAAAGCGGCACCGTGTTATCTCGGCTGTACTAGACGCATACTCCCGCGTAATTCCTGATGCTGAGCCATCAACTCTAGAGGAGCGGGAAAAAATCATCGTCTTTCTTATTGGTGGGCAAAAGGCAGTTATGCATCGACACGAGTAAGTGCTCAAATATATTCCTTTATGCCCTCAAGCAGTGACTCAAGTATTATTTAAGTGTCGATAAGAGTATATTAGCAGGTAAATGGCCATGGATTATCCACGAACACGTTGATACAACAGTATGTTCTTATTTTATAATATGATAACTTTGATGATGATTGGCCTACAGGGAATGCCCTGTATTCCGTTCTTTAGCAGCATACTCATTGAGATTGGTGAAACATATGCTACAGGTGGACCACTGTCCATGCGCACCGCCATGATTCATCTACTTAGTCGTTACCCCCCTGGACTCGGTGTCTTTCTTGGCAAAGTCAATTATAGAGGTCATAAAATACCTGCAATTCCATGGATATCCATGGCGAAGTGCTGGTACATTCTACATAAACGGATGGTGATAAGGGTAAGAGCTCTGTTAATTTTTTGCATCAAATGAAGCTTTTAATCTCTTGGTAGACCTCCCTTTACTTGCACCAGGCAGTTTATAATGAAGGCTCTATAACGCCCATGCAATTTCCACTAGAGGCTTATAAGCAAGCATACATTCAACTGACCACCATCTGCTCCAGAAGCGTTAGTGCCCATGGTCAGGATCCAGTTGTTGAAGGCAGTTGCGAGAATCATATTACAGACGAACTGCTTAAAACCCTTACATGGTCGTGAACTCATACTAACTTAAACCAAATGAGTCAGAGTATTTAAACATTGTCATTTTTACTCAGAAGTGTGAATATATGTCTGTAACATATGTATATTGGCTGCTTCAATGATACAAGTCTATATAAGAAGTGGAAAGGAAAAAGCACTCATTGGCAAGGCGAAAATAAATTTTGTTGGAAGTGTGAAAGCGCTTTGCACTCAAAACCAGCTATCTTGGACTTCAGGTGCCACTTCTAAAATTAGAGCTGTTTAGGACACTGCCGCGGAGTTCCCCAAAGAAGTACTTAGATTCACCTGCAATTCAGGCACACTCAGGCAGTCGCACGCGGTCAACTGCTTTCCCTATAATGGCCTGAGAATTACCAAATCCAGACGTCCACAGATCTGCTTGCACCACCAACTGCACCACCATTACCATAAGTAGTGTTTCCACAGAACAATAGTACCCACTCAACATGCAGTTCACTCCTGAGTCAATGCACTTCTCAGCATACTTTGTCCATTATGCCCTCAGCTACAGATTTATCCATCCTCAGCAGAATGAGCCTATTGCAAGAATGTCCTTGACGATGAGGACAGCAGAGATCCCACAGCATACTGGCGTCAACAAATGCACGGTTGAATGGATTCCAATTAGTACTTTTGTCATTTTGTCATACTCACCAACTCTTACCTACAATTATGGGTTAGTATCTCTAGCAATGAGTAGGATGCCCGTTCACAGTGGCACTATAGGTGCAATGCGGTACAGTGGGTTGTTATCAGATGCGACCCTTGTGAGACCGAATAAAGTTACTTTTTTGAGTAACTTATTCACTTTTAGCCGTGTTTATTAAAGGCAGCTAACTTGAATAATTTTCTCACACTTGCATCAAATTAACTTTTCACTTGGCCGCTTGTCTGCAGACATTAACTTGTGCAGTACATTGTAGATTGTTACTCCATTGTTATTGAAAATTTCATTTCTACCTTTGAATGAGAGTATTCTATTGATAATATGAGGCCCTTGGGCATTATTTAAGGCCATTTATGAGTGGCCTTGCAAATGCATATCCACCATCAATCCTTACACCAGTGCAGTAAATTCTAAATAAATTTCATACATTAAATGCAGTTAGCTCAAGCTAAATTTAATTGTCAACCTCTGTGCTGTATCATTGCTCTATTTCCTTTATTCTTGCATATTACACATGGTTTTTCAGCCATCCTTGAGGATATATTCCTGAAAAGGTGCGATATATATGCATAATTTCTTTGGTAGAGATTATGATATCCTCCTAGGATCTATTATAAATGCTTACATGTATATTTACTTCATGTGGAGACAATAACTCTGCCTAGTGGTATTATAAGGGCACTAGAACAGGACATCTACTGATGGGTTGGCCAAAGTATGGTTTAATGAGGAGTTTTAAGAGCCAACATACCTTAATAGAGAGCATATATAATATTATACTGTTTAATGATCCCAAAATTTGATCTTTATGTGGTCTTTACATGCTTTTCAACCAAAGTTAAGGAAAAGTTAATAGTTAATACAAACAAGACCAAATTAACTTTTGTGTAATAATTTTGCAATTTATGACCTCAATTCGTAGTATATGTAATTAATGCTGATAGTATGTTTAAGAGCTTTATTATATCTTTCAGAATATGTATTAATCTGGCTGTGAAGATAAATATTCAATATGTTATGGGTCTTGTCACTAGCAAGGGGCAATGAGCTGCTCCATTGCCACATATGGCTCTTCAACATCTGCTTTTGGCCTGCGATCATCACGGCCATCACACTTGATGATAGGGCATATGTTCAGTGCGTGTTAGGTATGAATGAGTGTTGTACTCTGCATATTTGTTGTCTCTCTGCCAAGTTAAAACTCACTTGACTTAGCTTGACTTTCACTTTCACTTGTGAATTTAACTTTTTCTGCCAAAAGTGAAGTAAAGTTAATTTTATAAGGGAAAAGTGAATTCAAAAAGTGAATTTGTTAATCATCAACCCTTGCTTGGGTGATGTCATACTTCAGGATCACGGGTGGTCATCATCTTTTCTGAGCGCCGTCTATGACTTCTTGTTTAGCTGTGAGATGTAGCCTTTCTAATCTTCTTCAAACTTGTGATTGAGGCCTTATGCATTTATAAGAAGACAGGCTGAATGTATTTTTAATAGCTCTATAATTTTGTATTGTAGCTTGATCCAATATACGTGTTTGGAGGCACGTAGTACATACAAACATGCAAGGCACATAGATGAGCATGCTTAAAGCACTACTAAACGAGTGTCCATTAAATCACTAATACACGAGCGCGCACAAAGACATTAACGGTTGAGCGCACTAGGGACTTACAGGCTCTGGGTGCATATGATATGAAGCACTGGGGCCAGAGTTAAGCACTCGACACCTTGTTTGTAGCGCTTTCTATCCGGCGGTAGCACCCTTGACAATCCAGGCAGAGTGCTTGAGTGCACTTGAATGTGCTATGCATGAAGTATCTCAGGCAGTCTGCCTCAAGCGTTCAATTTGCAGCAATCCATGGAGTGCCTCCCACTTCTAGTAAAACCACAGCGTGCCACATCTATGCTAGTATATGAGTCATCTGATTGCTCACTAGAAACTTTTGCACTGCAGTAATTAATTCCCGAGTGATTGAGTGCTGCCATAAATGCCCTGGGCACAGGAGCTGGAGAATCTTGAGGCGCCGTCAATGTTTCAAGGACTGCAAAGGCCGTGATATCTAGAAACCTTTGCACTGCGGGGAAGTTGTAGTTCCTGAGTGATTGAGCTCTGCCAATTCAGTACAAATGTCCCTGGACTGCATGGGAGCTAATGTGGCCGCTTGAGGCGGCTCTGTCGATGTTTCAAGGACTGTAAAGGCCATGAGACTATCCTACAGAAAATACCATATAGCAATTCAATTGGTGACATACTGCTGATTCGATTTTACTACATAACATTTATCGTGACAATCAAATACGATATCAAACACCCCACCATCCAAACATCTCCACCATGGAAACAGAACCTCACCAAGTATCCAGCAAGATAAGGCCGATTCGACAAACTAGACTTCCCCGACGATTCAGAGAAAATAATATATATAGCAATCCAATGACTGGTGAATTCAACATGGTTTCATCATTGGGCCACCAAGGCAGTATTCCGTATGTCTGTTTTCCATACAATATCTTTCATAACTCATATCGCATTGTGTTCAGACCCATTAACTATATAGCATGTGGTGAAGAGTTTGTTCAACATATTGACATGTTCTGCCCTGTTGTCTTTCTTGTTAATACTGGCTATAAATTTCTAAGAGACCCAGCTATTCCGAGCACCAAACATTTAGTAACATCCAAAGATCTCATATCAAGCAAGTGAGTTCTATATGCCTTTCTCTTACCAGTTAAAACCCTCTTAATAAATTTGAAGGGCATTATCAGCAGTAGAGAACAGAGTATTTGGCGTCCTGCTTGCATTGGTTCCTGATTTGGAAGGAAAGCTTACCTCTCAAGCACCTAAGGGTTGCATTGCCGACATTGCTGTAAAGGTGCATCTCTACCTACTTGTAATAACTCTGTATACTTACGCGCACACCATCTACTACAGATTCACCACGCTGTTCAGAGCACACGAGTTAGAGATGCGATGGCTCTCAAAAGCGCTGTGATAGTATGGGTTGAGCAAGAAGGCTTTACCTTCGACCCACCCATAAATCCCAGCCAAAAATCTGATCGCGGCTTCACCAACAATACTACAGGAAAATTTCTGTGCCCTGTGGGAATGAATTGGTTGGATATATCGTGAGTTCTGTTTGAAAATTGAAAACTGGATGTCATATAATAGATTTTAGGACACGCTGTGCTATTCAGAGGGGAGAGATTGTTATACCTTCAACTGCATGGCCTATGATGCTTTACAACTGTCTTATCTACTATCCAAATGACCCATGGAATGGGTTCTTGCATGGTCAAATTTTAGTGAAGGTATGTTGAAAATTTTGCGTTTTTGACAAATCGCTTGTAACTAACATATCTTGATAGACATATATGCACATCTTCGTCTCTCCTAGTACTGGCCGTGATATTGAGAATTTCAACTCTGCTGTAACAATTTCTTCCATTGCATATGCTGCAACCCAGGTATGTGGCACTTCATTAATTCTAGTTATGTGAAAATTTACTAAAAGCTCCTGCAAGGCTCGGCATGCATTATCCCCTTTGCCCACTCTTGCTATGAAAGACCATAAGAGAAAACTTCCTGAATCACGAGTCTTTTATGGAAGTCTTATGCAATTGTTGGAAGATTTAGAGCAGAAGCATGAAGTTGAAGCCCTCATTAGTTGGTGGAACCAGTGCGACGCTCTCATTAGTAACAATGCTATATCTTTCTAACTCTAACAATTCTTCTAGGCAAGTTCATCTATTTATAACTCAGAGCTTGGACGTGCCCTTTCTGCCAAAATAATTATGTGGATTCATTTGCATATTTCCTCGATGTAGCTTACTCTATACTTCATTATCGAATATTTTATGCTCTGAAAGATAGATTGAGAAATTGTCGGTACAAGATCCTCTTGGTGCTGCATCAGTGACTCTGTTGTGAAAAGAGGTCTCTTCTTCAGATATTTGTCATGTTGAATTAGGTAGCCAATCCATTCAAATAAAGAATTATATTTTCCATCCATGATGTATATACAAAGGACAAACCTGTTCCATCATTCACGCTACACCAGCTTCAGTAGTGGTGTATTTCACCGGTGTTTCAGTGGCTGATGTATATTGAAGGCATCCATTGCACGGCATTTTGAAGGCAGTATTTTTGATGTTTAGAGGGCATTTAAAGCTGCGTATACGAGTCATTCCTGATATCAAGTTCACAAGTTTCGACCACTGCTACCGTGACTGGTATAGGAGAAACTAGTATGGAAGTAGCCCAAGTGGCACGAAGTTGCTCTTGTGGCCGAATTTTCTCTCAAGATAATGCATTCAGCAATCACCAATGGATCTGCTTGTCTGTAAAAAGGAAGTTTTCGGATGCACTGTCTCAAGCGAAATTGCTGCGGCGTCCGCCAAAGAGGAGGAAAATAGTATCAGAGATGGTCAATACAGAACGATCCACATATTTACCACTAGATCGCAACAGCTCTAGTCAGCCGATTATATCCCTCAAAATTCCCTCCAATGACGATGAGCTGCTATCCGTCCCACATGTATGCATTCAAGTTTATGCACGAATGGTTTACTTCAATTAATGTTTATTTATAGACATGTCCCAGCAACAAAACAGCAATGCAATTACAAGATGAAGAGGTATCCGACATTGCAGAAACTCGGAGGAGATCCAAACGAGCCATTGTGATGCCAATGCGATATAGAGATGTGCTCCCAGAGCCAATGGCTCCGTTACCTCTTGTTGTCAAAGCCTTAAAAACACCCATTTTGAGCACATCCAGCTGTGAACAGACTGGATCAGATACCAAATCTGCTTCACATACCTTATTCCAGAGCGTCTGCAACAAATTTGGACTTTGGCGCAGATATACAAGAGTGGATCCACCATCTTATGACCCAGAAGAGAATGTAACATTAGCAGATCTCTGCTCAATGCCTCTGAATACACCTACAGTGTCTGTTTTAGACAAAGTAGCCATGTTCCCCTTCCCAAACAGAAGCTCGTTCATGCTCGGTAACTGGTACTGGAATGAAGGTGCACAGAAATCCCAGGATAATTTTCAGAAACTTATTAAAATCATTGGTAACCCGGATTTCAGCCCTCTTGAGATCCAGAAAGCCAATTGGAAGGGCATAAATGATACACTTGGAGGGCATACAAATTCGCAATTTGAATGGGAGGACATAGACTCTGGTTGGCACAAATCTCAAGTGACAATTGATGTGCCGTTTCATCGCTTCACAACCCGCCCTGGTGTCAGAGAATATACGGTGACTGATTTTTACCATTGTTCTTTGATGTCGGTTATTCGGGAGAAACTCTCTAGCCCATCACATCATACAACTTTTCACCATGATCCCTACGAGCTATGGTGGACCTCACCAAGTGGTCACAATAGTCGTGTTTATGGCGAACTATACGCATCTAAATTATTTCTGGAAGAACATCAAAAAATACAGAAACTCCTGCTAAATGAGACATGCTGTCTCCCACGGACAATTGCTGCTTTGATGTTCTGGTCTGATTCGACACAGTTAACTTCATTTGGAAATGCACAACTATGGCCCTTGTATTTATTCTTTGGTAATGAGTCAAAGTACCGCCGTTGTAAGCCAACACTTAACCTTTGTGAGCACATCGCATATTTTCAAAAGGTCTGTCACCGGTCTACTATGCGAAATACCTGGCATGTGGTCTTAATGATCTTCTTTTTCATTTTAGCTCCCAGATGCATTCAAAGATTTCACCGGTCACTACACAGGAAATAAGAAGCCACCAAATGATAGTTTCATGGCTCACTGTTGAAGAGAGCTTTTCCATGCTCAATGGAAAATAATTCTAGACAACGAATTCACAGAAGCATTTGTGCATGGAGCCATAATATAATGCAGTGATGGAATAACACAGCAAGTTTTTCCACGAATATTTACATACTCTGCAGATTACCCTGAAAAGTAAGTCTTATCATTTACAATCTAATGCATGTAATGCTGCAGCTTACACTTTTGCTAGAGTTCTTGTTGCCAATATCAAAAATTGGGGCATCTGTCCATGCCCACGATGTCTTACACCTTCTACCCACTTGTGTCGGATAGGCACGATACAGGATAGAAAAGACAGGAAACTACTTATGCGCTCTAATACTGAGCATGAGTCGCATGGATCCATCAAGGAAGCTCGAGAACAGATATATAAACAAAGTTTCTCTGTTGATAGTGCATCGGTAAAGCGATTGATGATGAAGCACTCCTTGGTTCCAACATCTGTGAGTAGCTTACAGATTTTTGATGCACAACAATTCTAATAGAGAGTCAATACACCATTCTTCTTCAGAATGCTTTTTTTGAAAAACTTTACAAGCATGGCTTTGATATTCATTCGAGCTTGGTTGTTGATTTTATGCATGAAGTGGAGCTTGGAGTTTGGAAATCTTTATTCACTCATCTTCTTCACATTCTCCAAGCAGTCGATATAAATCTTATAAGTGAGCTAGATCGTCAGTATGCCCGCATATATATTCTTGATGCCAGTAACATTACTAACTGAAACTGTCGATAGCTATAGGACCATACCCTCATTTGGAAGGGACAGCATTCGAAGGTTTTCAGCGAACACATCAGAAATGAAGAAATTGGCTGCCCAAGATTTTGAGAACCTCCTTCAAGTGTGTACTTTCTCTATTATTTCAGCTTTCGAGCTTCTTAACCAAATTCCAGTGTGCCATACCAGTTTTTGATGGTCTGTTTCCTGAACTGCATAATGGGCGAGTGATGAATCTTCTCTTTACTATGGCGCACTGGCATGGCATGGCAAAGCTGCGTCTTCATACAGATGCCACCTTGAACATTCTGGATGAGTTAACTACATCCCTGGGTCATCAGTTATGTGAATTCTCTGAGAAGACTTGTAGTGCATACAAGACGGAAGAATTACCCAAGGAGACTCGTGCTAGACAAGGCTGTGAGGCTAAGCTCCAGAATCCTTGGTCCCAAACTGGTACCAGTCGCAGGCAAAAAAGTTCAATCTCAGCACTTATAAAGGTCACTCACTCGGTGACTATGTAGAAGCAATAAGAGCATTTGGGTCCACTGACTCATACAGCACAGAAACAGTAGGAATATTATCTGTTATCAACCTATTACAAACATTCTAACTTTCTCTCCGTAGGGTGAATTAGAACACAGAACTCCAAAGGCAAGGTATAGACGTACATCTCGCAAGATGTATATCAGCCAAATGACACGTATTGAGCGAAGGCAAATGCGTATACGGCGAATAAGAGATAGCCTTCATCGTCTGCAAAGAGAGGCAACAGATGATAGCATTACATGGCAAGCCCCTGAAGTACACCATCACATTGGTAAATCTCAAAATAGTGCGGAAAATATTGGGGCATTTTTGCGAGCTAATTGGGACAAAGAATTCAGTAAAGTGAGTTTCTAAAAGCCCACTTTTTCTTCATAAGAATTCTGAGCGTGTTCTTTTGAGGCTAGGACTTTCTCCTGAGATTGAAAGATCATTTGTTGCCTAGGATCAAAGTTGCTTTAACGAAGGAGGCAGCTGCCGAGAATGACTTGGAAGACCACTATCTGGGTGTCAATTCCAGTGGTGTTCTACCTTCGGACACTATATTTTCTGAAACCAATGACTCTACCACACCCATAACTGAACGCGATGGGGTTTTGTTCAAGAATGATTTGCTCTACAAGCACAAGATCATGCATATCAATTATACCTCATATGATGTTCTGCGTGAACAAGATGTGATACATCCCAGTACAGCCCACAGTAATGTGATGCTATTAAACACAGAAGACTCGAAAGCAGACTCTGTCTCCCCTCATTACTTTCGCTATGCACACGTTTTAGGAATATATCATGCCAATATTATTTATACTGGCCATGGTATGCGGGGCTATCACCCGCGACGACTGGAGTTCCTCTGGGTGCAGTGGTACCAGCATGTAGATTTGACCCAAAAGGATTGGAGTTGTGGAAAGCTCGACCGGGTGGAACTGATGCCTGAAGATGCGAAGGGATCTTTTGGGTTTTTGGACCCCAGCAACATTATTCGAGGGTGCCATCTAATCTCACTTCTTGGCCAGAAGCGTCCACAAGATCATTTGAAGAGGCATCTCCACGGGCGCACTTACTATGTCAATCGGTAGGCCATGGCGTTCAGTACTGGACGAAGAGCTCTTATTAATTCCTCTTGTTTCATCTGCAGATTTGCTGATCGTGATATGGTGATGCGTTTCCATTGGGGCTTAGCCATGGGACATGTATATACACATACCAACTACTTTAATGGGACACAAGAGGACCCAAATGACCCGAACATCGTGCTGAGCACAGTCGACATACCCACCCCAATACTAGGCACTTTAAACTTGCGATATAGTTCAAAATGGCAACACTACACCATCACTACACAAGAATCTTTTGGTGAAACAGAAAGTTCGGACGAGGGGGATATTTATGATTCGGACAGTTCTAGAACTTCACATAGTAGATCAGATTCTGGTACTAATGATCCAGAGTCTGATTGGGAAGCAGAAGATGGCTTCATACTAGATTATTTTGAAAGACATGGCACCCTGCCACCTAGAGAAGAAGACTAAAATAATAGAAAATCATCTTGACTGGATATAACGGCAGTTTGACATATTTAATCCAAACGAAAGCTGCTCAGATGTCCAGGTAACTGTATGCGGCGCATTGGTTAGTCGTGTCAATCCAGCCCCACGCTGCCTACGTCATTTCGCTCGGTCCGACGGACCAAGTAGCTGAACAGATCAAAGTCTAAAAATAAAAAATTCATATACAGCAATCAAACAAATGCAATCGCTGATGCTATAAACGCAGTAGAGACCACTTTAAGAATGGAGAAACTGTATGATTTGAATTGCCCTCTGGTCATTGGGCATTGGCTACAGTGTATCTATGGAAGGAGGAGTCGAGTGAAGTACGCCCAGTAAGCCATCCAATGACTTACTTGCTCGAATTTCTAATCATTTGTCAGTGGATTCGATATATGATACACCCGACGGCCAAAAAGCACCCAGTACGCTCGTATAACCGCCACGAAATAATTGACATTTGCAAATGGCTCGACATGGGCTACAAAAAATTGTTTTACAATCATTATCCAGTCCTCGCTTGTTAATGTAAGTTCGTTTTTTTAATGCTACAGTAAGAACTTCGCATTTTAACTACTTATACTGATGTAGTATATTTTTACCTATTAAATACTTCACCATTCTTTAAAAATAAAATGATTCCTTGTTCTAGCTCTACAATATACCGAATTATTTTATATAACAGAACCATCCCATTTACAATTTATTTATTTGCACACAAGACTTGTAGATTTAGTGTATACTTATTCATTGATGTTCATGTACCAACTTAGATGGCGTGTAATATGCATAAAGCACTGTAAAAAATTAGATGATTAACAAAGTTACTTGGAAAAATTAACTTGCCTAGTTTTATCTACTTTTATCACTATTGAGCTAATATTTACCTAAACCATCCATGTGACATGGCGTCCCGCAGCGCTAGGCACGACTTTGTTTGGTTGTGCATCTTACACCCTATTTGGCCGCACCCTCTCACCAGTGGAGTTTAAAATAAACACTGATCCTTACCATCACCATGCTTCGCGCACACGCCCCGTGCTTCGTATACCCGCTTGAACCCCACCTCGACACCCCGCCTCTGCCGCATGTGCCCTCTTCTCCAACAGATATGTGGGCCGGTGTGTCCTTCAACATCGACAAGTAGCAAGACAACAGCCAGCCTGAGGACGATGAACAACGACGGCACACGCGAGGACAAGACGATAGTCAATCGACGGCCCGTGGCAACAACGAGGACTCTCAACTAAGTGTCAATGGCGTGCACATGAACATGTGAGTAAAAGTGCCTCTGAGCCAGCGTCACTTGTGCTGACACTGCCCTTGCATTCTCTTGCTTATGCTGGTCCTCCAACAGCATCTAGGCGTCAACGATGCATGAAAATGTGAGTAAAGGCCCTCTGAGCAAGTATTAACTTCTACTAACACCGCATGCGTGTTCTTTCATCTATCCAAGCCCCCTCCCCCCCAATGCCTCTAAAAGCTAAAATGCCCATACATGTGCATGAAAATGTCAGTAAATGCCCCTCTGAGCCAGTGTGAATTTACACTGATGTTGCTTCTACATTCTGTCGTTTACCCTAGCCTTCTCAATGCTTCTAAAAGCGAAAATAATGTATATATGCATGTGAAAATGTGAGCAAAAGCCCCTCCAAGCCAGTGTCAACTTACACTGACATTGCCTCATCATCCCTGGCCCATACGAATGAGGGCTCAGTCTCCACAACCAAAGCTGATCTCCTGTTTCAGCTTCATGCAGAAGGTACATCGATTTTAGTTTTCGTTTGAGATGTGATCTTTCTAAAAGGGCACGACGAGGGCTATGGCGAGGGCATCAGCTGAGCGCAAGACCGAGGGCCACAGTGAGGATAGCAGCTGGGTGCACGACGAGGGCCGCGATGAGGACAGCAGCTGGGTGCACGACGAGGGCCGCGATGAGGACAGCAGCCGAACGCAGAGTGATGGCCACGGCAAGGGCAGCAGCCATAGTAGCTGAGCGCACGATGGGGGCTATGGCAAGGGCAGCAGCTGAGTGCACAACGAGGGTCTGTAATCGAATACACACCTGCCTACTAGTCACCTAAACTCATTCAGGTGCGTATCTATCCTTTCCCTCCCTTATTGACATACTCCTCCTGCACCTCGACTTCCAAACTCAGACCCACCTTCATTTCAGGCATCACCTCCGTCTCTGTTTTCCTCGCTACAGGACTCTGCACCATCCGCTTGGCTGCTCCCTTGGCACCTGTCTGCATAAGATGATATCATCAAGCGCACGTCGAGGACATGGGGTTTGATGCCCAGCATATGAGACACAAGAGATAAAACTTGGCTGGACACCACGTTTCAGCACCTTCCAGTGAGTACGTCAATTTTACTGATGTATACTCTCTAACTCTTTTTAAACTCGTGAATAGAGATGTTAAGCATTTTAAGGAGGTAAGGTATATTTTTATAGTACTATAGTTTTTTATTGTAGCTAGATCTGTATATGTATTCAGAAGCACTAATAGATGAGTGCGCATAAAGCATTAACGGACGAGTATACACAAGATACCAATGGTCGAGCGCACTGGGGAACTACAAGACTTGCGCATATTATACTCATAAGAAAGTGCTTTTATAACTTGAAGCGCTTCCCACAAAGCACTCAGACGCTATCGCTGCAGAGCACACCATCTCAGAATAGCGCCCTAGACACTTTAGATAGAACACTTGAGTATGCTACATATTAAGCACCTGGTGCAGTCAGCCTAAAGTGCTTTTGGGGCGCTCCGTAGGAAGTGCGTCCGCTTCCTACAGTGCAGTAAGAACTTGCTCACCCTCCATATGTACTGTCACTGCTGCCATTGAGATCAAGTACGACCTGAACATCAGTTTCACCATCATTGGGGAATTTTCATCTTTGTCAAATCCTTCAAGTTCTTCGCCATTCCCGATGACAACATCGAGAGACTTCACCTGATACAGTCCCCATGCCTCACAATGCACTCAGGCTACATCACTGCCGGTCACATTGTTGAGAGCTCCAAAATTAGTCTATGACTTGTCATTATCTGCCAGTGGAGTGAAGGCAACTCAGAGAAAATCATTATTCCGATTGTTGTGTCTTGAAGAATGTGATATGGTGAGATGCCTAGAGTCGGGTTGGCTCTGATTTCATTTGAGCCTCATAAGTGCCATAACCGTAAACCAAAACATCCATCTAATGGAATAAAATAAAGTAAAGCTCAGTCAGATAAGAATTGACTAGTATATATTGAGACGTAGCAATACCTAACGGAATAAAATAAAGTAAAGCTACGAGAACAATCAGTAAGAGTGAAACAAAATAAGTAAGTAAGTTGTAACTCACCTCAGTCAGATAAGAATTGACTGAGGTGTTTCTACACTATCTAGAGACCTTTTATACTACGAGAAATAATAAAAGAAGTATGTACAAAAGTAGAATTAATCATACTAATCAATTGTATCTATGTTACAGAATCCAAGTAATAAATGCGTCGCTATTTCGTCTAAATAATATGTGGGTCCAATATTAGGAATTCCGAGTGGATATTCAAGGGCGGGTGATGCGCGAGACGGTTTGTAATTCCAACGCCATCAGCCTGAGGCTTGTGTAAAGATGTGAATCGATCTAATTTCTAAATAGTGCTGTTGCTGGATAATCAAAGCCAGCCTGAAAGCTCAGTGACCAATAAAAATAAACCATTCACCAGGCTTGTATAATTTATTCTTGGTCCGTAATAGTGTTGCTATTGGAAATTCAAGTTTCAGCCTGAGTGTTAAATAGCCAATGAAGACAAACCATTCACAAAGCCTGCACAAAATCACCCATGGCCTGAAATAGTGACATTGCCAAATAAGAGTGTCACTGTCTGAAAGCTCAATGACCAAGGAAAATAAACCATTCACCAGGCTTGCATAACTTATTCTTTGACCTATGATAGTGATGCTGATAGATAATCAAGCCACCGTCTGAAAGCTCAATGACCAAGGAAAATATACTATTCACCAAACTTGCATAATTTATTCTTTGACCTATAATAGTGCTGCTGATAGATAGCCAAGTCACTGTCTGAATGCTCAACGGCCAAGGAAAATATACTATTGACCAGACTTGCATAACTTATTCTTTGATCTGTAATAGTGCTACTGATAGAAAATCAAGTCACTCCCTGAAAGTTCAATGACCAATGAAAATAAGCCATCCATCAGGTTTGTATAAATTATCATTGGTCAGCAATTGTGGTACTGATATATAATCTTATACAATCTATCCACAGAAAGGTAGCTCTGTGATATTCTATGACTAAAAACTGAGAATAATTGTTGTGTGAACAACTAAGTCCCATCATTGTATTTAAATTGAAAAGATTGATAAATGCTTATCATTGGTTAAATAGCTGCAAACAAGTTATCATCACTATCTGGTAATATCAAACACACACCATTTCCCTGATGTACGTGTGACATTTCGCGTATCTCGTCGCATCGGTACCGTCCTTAGGGCTGCACGCCGAAGCCATAGCTACGGCTACCATACGGCCGTATACCATACCATAGCCGTACCGTGAGGGGAGAGCAAGGCTGCCCTACGGTACGGAAATTGCCGTAAAAGCTGTGTGATTACGGCCGTAACGGCCGTAGTACGGTTAACACGGGTTTTGTGACACGTCTCTGATTCTGCGCGTCAGTGGACTGAGGTTACATGGGCCTGACAACGCGACTCCGACTCCTCGCGCGAGTGAAAGATGAACTTTACAACGCATCTGTGATTCTGTGCATCAGCGAACTGAAAGTTACCATTATTCTCCCTGAATTATGGAGTTTATTGGCATAGTGGATAAATTTCTCCTAAATTGCAGCTCCTCACTCACATGTCTCTTGCATTCCAGTCCAAACATTCTACAAAAATACCAAAACTGCCATGCTTTTGTGGATCTTAAGGCATGATTTGGAGCATTTCTGGGTGATATATTCTGCATAATATGCTGTAAAAACAGATACGTCGTAACTCTATCATTCAGAACACCGCCATATTTCATTATGTCTGCTCAGTGCGCTCTAGGATCTGATGGTCAGCTCAAAGATGCGAATGATATCGAATTCTTCCTATCTGAGAGTGATGAAAAACCCATTAAGAAGCCAGATATGTGCTTAGCACTTTTGTTGCTCCCCGAGCATCGTTGATTTTGAGCTGACTTGTCATTATAATAGACCTGAGGCATGGATCTCGAGCGAAAAAGACTCAGAAACTTACCGAGTCTCTTGCTGAAGAGCATATAAATGAATTCGATCAACCTCTGAAAGCCAACTCTCAGCGTCTCATCACCAGCGACGCCCGAAGATAGCAAGGAAACCAAACCTTGCATTGACTTTGGAAGAGACACTTTCTGATCTAAACGACAGCGACTTCGAAATAGTTTCCTCTGATGAGTCCTCTTCATCCGATTCTGAAGAAGATGCCATGCTGTCCAACACCGAGGTACGCTTTCTGTTTTATAACATTTCTATCTATTTATAAAAGCTGTGACCGTATAAAAGCCGTAACGGACGGTTATTTCCCGTTCCGTACCGTGAGCCTATGAAAAAAGTTTCTACGGTACGGCTACGGCTTTTCCGAAACCGTACACAACCGTCGATTTACGGCCGTAGCCGTTACGGTACGGCGTGCAGCCCTAACCGTCCTTAATCGACTACCTCCCGCCTCGTCAACGAATTCCATCGCATGACCTCAACGGCATGCGATGATGACCCTTTCTGATTCTTCTTGAGTCATTCTGACTCATTTATTTTCTTGTTTCTTTCATCTTCTCTGAATCTACTCGCCGTAGATTCCTCTTTTGGTATATCTTTCATATTGACTCAACTACGGTACCTTTCGCTTATTTTACACTTGATTCACTTAGATAGTTCGCACTTGTATAAGGATAGATACTAGGATGTAGTAGGGTAGCTTTCTCGAATCTGAGACCTTCGACACGCATTTCACGCGCTCATAAGTTCTCCACGAGATTCTCTTTCGTGTTTCGCTAACCTCCGGCAGTTCTCAACCCTCGGAAACTTGGCGAACTCACACAAGTGAACGAGTATTAGGTTGAGAGGGCAATGTGAACTAGACGACGACGTACCAAGTGTTTTTGCCACAAGAGCAATACAGTGGAAGCATGGTACGAGGGAGCATACCGGAGAGGAATGTGCAAGCCACAGTGGAGAAGTAGATCTAACCCAGTGACGAGCCCTACGGTGCTCTGTACACGAAAACTCACCTGTGGGAACGATATGCGATCAGCTAGGATGGTTCGGAACGCATCAGGAAGCTGCATAACATCACGGAACATTTATTCAAGCTCGGAACAACGGAATCAATCGCGGGATGGACCATTTTGTTTGATTTGATTAGTATTTTTCGAATTTTAT
>ML213636.1:79780-89848 GCA_004379715.1 Crucibulum laeve
TTTGAAAGTCTTTCAGACAATTCTGAAAACTTTCCCACTGGACAACCAGAATTAAATTTCTCTGAATATGAGGTATATTATTCTCAACACAGTGCTCTCATATATAATCTCATTTTTATATTAGTTATCAGGATTCTCTGGAGGTGATACTATTGAAGAAAGAGCAGCAGAGCCTAATTCTGCTAAGCAGACCCAGTCAAAACAGAAAGGAAAGGCAGTTGTTGGCTGTGTATTGGAAGCCACAGGAGGTGAAGGGCAAGATAGGACAATGAATCAAATACTCAGCAGCAGTCAAAGGCAGCAAAAATTAGAAGGAAATTCAGAATATGTTGCCCCTGCTCGGACAAAATATGTAAGTTGAATTCCTACATTGATAGTTGAGTGAGGCTAATGAGTCCCTTGCTGTACAGCACACATTGAATCTTGACAATGAATCTAGATCAGCAATTTTGTCAGACAGTGAACAAGGGGTTAGTATGTGGAAGCAGCTCTTCTGTTGCTGCAGATAATTAAAATGGCTTGTGATAAATATGAATAAGAACATGGACCTTTGTGTAATTTGTAGATATGGCATTTCAGGAATATAGTACAAGAATTATTATATATCATTGATCTTTGATGGTCATATAAGAGTTTTTCTCATTATTATATTCCTATCCAGGAAGATATAGAGGTGTCGAATTAACCTGCAAGCTAGCAAGGAAGACTGATGGACAAACATCCAGGATGGCTAGAAACACAATGAGTGATGTCATACAAACATCAGAGACAGGTTTAATGAATCTAAAGGATGGTCAATAATACTGAGCTACATGTTTCTGGTGAGGAGTGGTGTGTCAAAGTTCATGTCAAAGGACTGGAAAGACAGAAGCATGGTGTATGCAATTGAAATATTCAATGAGTCTTGGTGAAGTACAAGAGGACTTGAGAGAAAAGCTCAAATGCTAAAATTGTGTAATCCTAAAATATCAATCCATCAAAACTTAACTGTCAGGCACATCAATACAATCTACTCAGAGAAAGTGCCAAGGTCAATACACAAACTATCAACTTAATAGAAGAGAGGGAAGTGAAGAGTAGAGTGAATAGTATTGGTGGTAGAAACAACCAGCTAAAGACTACAGAATAGAAACTACAACTACTACTATATACTAAGAAACACATTCATAAAGAGCCACTAAGAATCATGGTAAAGGTGAGTCAAAACATGTGTACTTTGTATGTTTTTAATAATTATGACTGTGCACTGCAGCTATGTACTGCAACATGCATTACAAATGTGTTATGTACTAAGAATAGATTAAAATGAAATATGTATGACTAAGGTGTGTTATCCTCATGTATCAACATGAGTTGGCTTTGTTTGTCTTTGTTGTCGGAATTATAGAAACTATCTTATTAACTAGAAAAGAAAAGAAAAGAATAATTAAAAAATGAACGGTTCATGACATTAACCTTGTTCAAGCTTTTGGAAATGACTGAATGTAAAATGTGAGGGAAGAGAAGTTGATCAGTCAACCAGAACCCAAGAAAGGTTTTCTGTTCAAAACAATATCATATTTAGACTTGTAAAGATAGCTAGTATACAAAAACTTCAAAGAATTTCCTGGTGAAGACAACAAAGAACCACTGAAAAGTGAAAATGATGATTTTATTCAGATTATTGACAATGTAAAAGAATAAAGATATACATACATAGTATTCACAGTCCATGTGAACGAGAGTTGCGACGACTGACCGATACGGGTGAAGATAACCCATAGCGGTCCGGAGTGGAGTCAGATTTATTCATGACAGCAGTGTTGGTCGCTTGGGTAAGATGAGCGACATCGGACTCTGAGGGTGTATACGCGTTAGGGTGATGATTAAAATGGTGAGAAAATGAGGGGAACATACTAGGATTCGGAACTGTATGCATGTCTCTACATCACAACATAAGCAAACACCAATGTGTTCCAGCTTCAAATTGTCACATTGATTGAAGGTAATTGTGCTGGGAACGCGGAAGAAGGCCATTGAATGTGATGGTGTTTGCATCTCTAATGGGAGGAGTGAGTACAGAGTCTGAGAGAGTACTTAGGCGGGAGGATTACGATGCAGAAGCAGAGAGAATGCAGTAAGATACTGCGCCCACATTATACCATCTAAAACCCAATTCACACCCATGTCACTGTGCTCCAGCTTCTAGTAGTGCCGACGAGTAAACAAGTTATTTCTGTAAGGGCGGAGAAGCTTGCGAGTGATAAAGAAGTCTTAGCTACGAAGGAAAGCATGTGCAGTATAGCCTGAGGACGGGGTAGAAAAAGGACCTTGAAGATGGTAAGCGAGTCTGCATTAGCTTGAGAATGGAAAGACTGGGGAGATAGGACGCACCAAGCGTGCATTGCATCAGGATGCCTACCCGGGGGAAAAGTAAATAAGCACAGTTACGCGAGAGAGGAACTTGCGTTTCACAATTTAATGCAGCAGCGGAGAGAGGATGCAAACCAATAAAGCTTGGCCAAAACAAAGCAGGTAAGAGCCTCGTAACTGCGTAAACAGAAAAGCATACATACCTTCAATCCAGTTGTCCCTCTCTGCCCCTACCCGTCCTCTCTCAGCCTTGTGCCTGCCCGCCCACCTCCTTCCCCAGGTTGACTGATCTCATGCGACTTTCCCAACTTCATCGCTCCGCCTTTGGTCCCGTACTAATCCTTCTCCCCATCCTTATGCTCGTATTCCTTTATCCTAGTCCAAGCACGACTCCACTCACCGCTGGGTGGCTCATGTGACTTCTGGACGTTCTCGCTGCCGGGATCGACGCGGTGAACAAAGGAGTCAGGAGGCGAGGTTGCGTCGACGTGTTTGGCGTAGACGCTGGTTATGCGGTCGTGGGATGGCGGGTTAGATTTAGAGGGGTGCTGGAAGCGGGGACGGTATTGTAGATAAGCCTGCCTTGGAGGATTGAAGTGCAAAAGAGCGGATTTGGAAGGGCATAGCGTGGCTTGGTTTGTTCTTCTGCTTACATGCTTGGATATGCAATTAGTGTTGGCGCTTTCTTGAGCTGGTTATGAGCTGGACGCGAACAGACCACAGATTAGCACTGATTCATTCGGTAGAGGGATTTGGACTGACGTTTAGCGCAACTTACAACAAGCACAAGTTCGTTTCCCGATCCTCCTCCACAGCCTCCATCCCCATTCATAGTTTGTCTCCTGTACTCCTCATTCCTCGCCCTCCGCGTTTCCAGTCTATTCCCGTCGCGGCAGCTTGAAGCTAGAGCATGTCGGTGTGAGCCAGTGTTAGGATATTTGGAGTACAGAATCCTGGTATGCTCCATTCGCCTTGGTTCCATCTCAAACCACTAACGTGCACGTCCTCTAAGACGCTGTGGCCGCTTCTCCCCTAAGAGTGGCAAATACGGTTGTGTTCAAAGGCGATTCTGATGCGAACTGTCGCCACGCTTCCGATCCCCACATATACTCGCTGATAGTTCCAGCTTTCCCCAATATGAACCTTATATCTCCACCTTTCTCGAGGAAGAATTCCAAGCTAGGCTGTTGGTGCATCATGTTCGTTCCTTCTGAGCTCTGACTGTTGGTTTCTCAACTTTTCACAGACTCAATCGTCGCTCTCTAGCGTCTTTCTTTCGATTTTTATCCCTGGTATATCTAATTTTCTCACCATTTGGTCAATTCTTGTTCATCAACGCCAACTTATCGCTAGCGTACATGAGATCATCCTCTGCTGATGCCGATAATCGTGGCGAACCAAGCGCGAACACGCCGATTGTGTAGCCTCGTTGGATTCAGATAGACGTTCGGGGATGAGGCTCACTAGTGAGTTCCATTTTACCTTCATTCTCTGTTTCCATCATCTCTGACATTCTCTTGACCTTCTATACTCTAGTCAGGCTGCGGTACACAATGTCGCTACTTCTTTGGGTCTTTGAAACTACTTTCACGCCAGCCAATTTGAATAAGATGCGAAATCTGATATCGCCGAGGTAACGTTTAACTGTTAATGCGTAGATACGCTGGTAAGCGTATAACACCCGCTTCTCGGTCACTGTTACTGTGCTTATCTGCAGATTCTCGTAGATACGTTATCACATACAAGATTATGCCCTCCTTCGTCTCCAACTTCCAATTCAGCCACCTCCGAACATGTTCCCGCCAACGTCTCTTTCTTCATGTCAAGCCTTCCAATCTTATCTCTTACGCTCTTCTGTGTTTCCATATCTCCTGGCTCTTCTATGCTAGCTAATCCACTGAGATCATGGACCGACCCCATAACACTCACCTTGCAACCCCTGTATGGCGCCATCGCAGCAAGCTGCTGCGTCCTCAAGCTCTTCACACTATGGCTCCCTCCTCTCGAAGCGCCTTCCGCAGTATCTGGATGCACGTACTGTCGACCTAGGCACCGGCTAGAGAGTAGGAATATATATATAATATAATCCTGAGAATATCTGTATACCTAGAAAACAAAAGAATAATATTGCGAGGTGGCCTCACGTCGGTCCTGACAACCTGTGGTTGGAACTGCTAAGAGAGCAACGAAATATTGAAAGATTTGGATGGAAAATGGCGCGAGAGGAACCGGAGGACGAAGACTGAGGAGATGACTGACGGATAGAAGGACGGAAGAGATGATGAGTGCACGACGGGCACGATAGAGACGACAGAGACGGAGGAGGATGGCTAGGAGAAACGCTAAAATAGTCGCCCGATCGCAACTACGATATCTCGACAACGAGAGCACGGAAAAATATGAAACAAAGACGAGGAGGGAGGTAGGAAGGTGGCCTAGATGATGCAAAAATACCGGAGTCGTTTGGAGTTGTCGTCGTCGAGAGCGTCGCGGTTTAGTGAAGAGGATGATTTCCGAAGATCCAAAGTCCAAGAACTTGAATATATTTTGTAAAAGCGTAGTGGTTGAGTAGCGATTGAATACAGAGAGTATGGAGGGGATGTAGAGTACTCTGAAATAATGAACTACGAAGAAAAACTACGATCTTTAAGTATGTAGAAAGGTCATAACAAAAAGAAGTAAAGTAGAAGTAAAATGTACAAAAATGAAGTAAAATGGAAACATGAGCAGCTGTAGACACCAGACTCGCTCATGGGACTCGATTCATGTGGATAGAACTACTCCTATGTCTAATAAATACTTAGATTGTCTATAAAAAATGAGAATATACGAATAAAATTGAAGAAAATGGTGTATTCGCGATGTCATCCGTTGTTCCGAGCTCAAATAACATTGCGGAACGATTTTGAAGCTTCTTGATGCGTTCCGAATCTTCCCCGACGATTAATAGTCAAAAATAGATATACTGAAGTCGATTTAGCGGCAGCAGGACCGAGTTTCCGGGTACAGAGCCGTGCGAGGCTCGTCAGTACATATGAGGCCGTGTTAGGGGAAATCAAAGAATTGTAAAAGGTGCTGAAGTCGAAGTGTGAGTTTTTCTGTCAGTGACCTTTCTATTCGAGTGGCGATTCGAGGGATGTGGTGGCCAGAGCGGTGATTCCGATGGTCTCCGTCCCAGATCATCATTCTCCTCCTGCCCTCCCTCTTCGTCATTCTCGTTCTTCCACCTTTTCCCCTTTCTTTTCTCGACCAGTACCAACACGATGTCTCCAGGAGACGCATTCTTCTATACAAATAACTGCGGAGTAGTGTATCTCATCGCCGTCGTCACAAGCACTTACTCTCGAGCTCGGAGGTAACTCCCCGATCATTCTCGACGAGAACTTTGTGTTGGTGGAAGAAGAGGGGAGAGGCGGTAGAAGAAGTGGCAAAGCTGGTGCTCTGGAGGAAGATCAATGATACTGGATGGGTGCGTTCGCGTTCTGCTCGTGGCTTAGTGAGATTGGGAGGAGTTGGTTAGGTTGTGGTTGAATGCCGCTGCGCAGCATCTCCGTTCGTGCAACCTCCCCCCATACCCCCATGACTTGTGAACATACTCGAACCAGCTTGCTCCTCTCCTCACTCTCGCTTCCTACCTCCTTTCTCCCTATCTTCAAACCCAACTAACCATGCATCATCTCCTACAGATATGCGTAACATCAGACTACCCTCCTCTACCCGTGCTCTTTGCTCCAGCTGCTCCCGCTATCCCCACCCTGAAACCGGTTTTCCCCAACGGCGCCTTGAATCTAACTCATTCTCACGAGTGGCATCAATCGCACTGGGCGAGAATGAAGGACATGCTGAAGAGGAGCGAGGGCGAGATTGTATAGGGCGGTTGGATGTAGGGGTCTGTGTTCGGTCAGGGAGGGAAAGAATGGGAGTAAAACATCGCAAGCCGACAGCGATTGTAAAGGAGCAGGATGAGTTGTTAGAAGGTGCGTGCCTCATTTCGATGTCTTCCTTCATACAAGCTGTCCGCTGATGCCAGGTTTTATGTAGCTGAGATATTCATCCCCATTCTTCCCAACCTCGTCATATGCAAATGTCTACTACACAATCCGGTACGTCACTTCGAAACCTCCGTTTGTTTGTTTGTTTTATATTTATTTCTGAGCTGCATGATTTTCGAGTCGTATCAGGTATGGTGATCCTGGTTAGATGACTTCGTCTAGCCGACATCAAGTTCGAACGATGTTGGTTGGACTTTGGACGTTGGGTGAACATATGTCTTCAATTAACTGCACTTGTGCAGTTTGGGGTCTGTGTGTCTTACTCTTGAACCTTCCTTGGGTTGGTGCATCTTATTCACATTCTTTCTCCGAAGAATCATCGAAGCTTGTAATTAACTAACTCCTCTTTTCCCGGTCCTGAACAACACGACTAATGGGAACGTATCTATTATATTTAGGATAGGAAGTCAGACTCTGTTAAGATCTGTGCCACGATCGAACGTTGGTGTATTCCTGTGAATGCACAAGTAGTTAGTAGTTCAATCGTAGATAAATAAAATACAACCTAATTGCACGTTAGAGAAGATAAGAGAATGATAAGAAGGGATCACCTTCTAAAGTGTAAGAGATCGAAAAAGTACCACCAGCTACCATATTAGATACCGTAAGGTTTTCAGTAATCGACAAGAGTGCTAGCGTTAGCTTTAGCGTTCTATGAATAGCGAACTTTAACGATAGCGCAAGGCCTTATTAGTGAAAGTCTTTTCGGCAGTACAAAGACGTTGCTAATCACACCTTAGGAAGTAAACTTAGTGAGAATAGTTATTGGGATAAAAAATGATCGTCCTCTATCTAGTACAAATTTACTTTTATAATTAAATACATGTTTCTGTTCAGGAATATTCCTAAAGCTTCTAGGAAGCTTTAGAATATTCTAATCGGTGCAGACTGATCCTAGAATATTATTATGTCTTCCGAAGTTTAAGCAAATGTTTTGCGTAGTCCTTTATTCACAACAAATTCATTGATTCGATGAGTGAGAAGAGAAACGAGAAAACTAATGTCTGTTCTTAGGGGATGCTTAAGGTACTAGAACTGACTCTGATTTGCACTCATGTTTGAAGTACGTTTTTCACCTTCACTATAAAATCATTATTAGCTCTGTATATACTAGAGCAATACATTCCCACTATAACTACATACGCAAGCTGCGAAAGTACTCTAATGTGAATGCCCACTGCGTAGTTATTTTATTTTATACTATTAGTGATGCGAGAGATCAAGAATGCGAAAAGGGCTGAAAGAAAGTATAAATACTAACAGCGACATCCAAGAGCGTTGAATATTGTGGACTGTGCGAGCGTACTTCCTAGGTCAATCAAGGTGATGATCCTTGAGCTCTGAACCTCTTCTAGTCCATCATGAGGCTCAGAACTGCGACAGAGTATGAAACAACAAAGCAAGTAGAACCATCGAGGATATTGGGATCCTGAGCATTGAAGACAATGAGAAGTAACAGAATTCGGCGCAATGGAGGCGATAGAAATTGGAGCTTCACGTGTTGGAATCCTACGTATCGAAGATGCCCAGAGGTGAAGGCAGAGGTGACCGTCGTGATGAGAGAGTGCCGATGACAAGTGAATCTGCACTAACTTAAGAAGGCAACGTGGAAGCAGTTTTTGAATCGGCTATTAAGTACAGTAACAACGACCGAGGAGCGGATGTTGTACCTTACCAGCATATCTAGCTTTCACGAGATATCAAATCCCGCTGGTGTGAAAGATGGGCAGATTGGATGTACTAAAGAGGAGGATCGGCGCGGAGAGGAAAGAGAACGACGATAAAGTCAGGGTTAGGTTGGGAAACAAGCGGACAGGATGAAGAGGATGAGACGCACCAACGGTCGTGCCACAGGTACTTGGGAGAGGTACGACTACAGGCGAGTACGTGGCATAGGGTGAATGGAAGAGTAGTGACGTGCTTGCAGCAGAACCATATTCATTGAACGCGATACTGTTTGCCCTTCTGACGGGAGTAACAATAAAGGCTCTTTGAGGACGCGTGTTAGGGATCAAGGCAGCAGTAAGCAACAAGACGGAAGGAACATACAAGGGTTCTGAGCACACAATACCCTATCAGATACCAGTGCTAGCATGCTCTAGTTTCAAGATATCGTGATGATTGGAGGAGACACTGCTGCAGATGCGGTGGAGGGCGTGGAATGAGGAAGTACCAGACATGAGACACGCGTGGACAATATGGACTAAGAACGGGATGGGAAGCCCTAGAGGATGATCCGGGAGCCTATGTTAACTTGAGAATGAAGGTAGGCGGGGATGGCGACGTACTGAGGGTGTTGCCACAAGAACCTTACTTGGGAAAGAAGGGAAAACAAAGCTGCATAAGAAGGAGGCTCATGACAGTGATGTATTGTAGCATAAGACAGATGGATGCAAGTCCAGTTCTTGTTGAATGATGGAAGCAGGAAGGAATGCAGCGAAGGCGGAGAATGGTGAGAAATCGTGCATATAGTGGAGGGGAAGGGCCAAAGAGGATGGACGCACCATGATTCTCCAGCCCTAGAGGAACCATCCATATCGCAGCAATGATCCACTGATGATCGAAGGACGTATTCCTCTGTATGTTTTGGTCTGTAGTTGTCCTGAATCATGGCTTAAGGATACCTTCAACTTGTCTCCTTTAAGCAAGTTTACTCGTCGACTCATGCTCACACATACTGCCTCTGTTGATAATGACATTCGTATGGTTCTCCGTGCTGGATTCTCTAGGATACAGCAAGATCCCAAGCACAAATGGACTATGAGGTCAATCTCGGGAGCATGGCCTCCAGGAAGCTAAATCGAAGCGATCGTGAGACGATGTTCAGGCCAATTTATTTATGCATCGACAGTTTTGAAGTATGTGGATGACCCATATGCTAGGCCCACAGACAGACTTCAAGATGTTATTACAGCCATCAATTATGGAACTGTCGATGTATCCCCGGAATCTTCTCTTGATGAACTATATTCCTATATTCTACTTCGAAGCCCGCAGACATCTTCGGAAAGGCTAGCAAGCGTACTGGGTATGCTCCTGGCACTAATGGAGTTTCTGAAAGACAATCCCCACTTCAAATGGTCTTCCACAATTTATATAGCAATTATCGAAGGTCTATTGTTTCTTCAACCAGGAGATGCACGTCGGACATTGCGGGCAATGCATTCATTGATATATCTCCCTGATGAATTAGACAGTGATGAAGATATAAGCTCTCGATTCTTTCATGCTTCATTTCCGGATTTTCTGAAAACAAAAAGCGATCGGGAGTATACTCAGTTGAGCTTGGTGCCATATACAGTGGCGTGCAAAAAGAATGCACGTGACAATTTTTTGGGCATTGTACAACTTGTTGCATCCATATCTTCGCCGTTTCCCGATCATTCTCTGTGATTTAAATTAGAATACGAAGATATAACTCTAATCTACAGTATCGTAGTATATTAGCTAAATAGAAATAAAATTACATTTTCTACAGCCATATTTGTAACATATGTGATTTTCCCAAAATGCGCAAATAAAGATGAGGGCGGCAAACTTTGTTAAGATACTCAAATGACATCAAATCAACGATATGTTGCAGGCTATGGTGTGAAGTTACACACCTGAAAATAATGAAGAAATATCTTAAAAGGAAAGTATATATCTTGAGCACTCTTTCTTG
>ML213636.1:104739-162351 GCA_004379715.1 Crucibulum laeve
AATGAAAAACAATCCAAAAAACAAATCCTTTGGACGAATTAAAGATATTATAAATAAGAACATTTTATCTTACTAAAAGTAATCGCAGAAATGCTTTCCTAATTTTTATATAGACCTACAAGTTTGCCTGCCAAAACACTGCAAGTTTTGGCAGGGAAAATCTCAATTATGGTAATTAAAAATGAATAAAATCGTTAAAAATACAAATGACCCTACATTGCATAGTATTTACTTGTTCTTACATGCCTGACATAAAAAAATTCATGGAAATCGAGTGTGCAAAGCACAATGTGCGTGGGCACCTATTTTCAATTGTGCATTGATGTCACACGTGGTGTCACGGTACTGCTGTGTACCGGAGATTGCCAACCCCCAATGAGAGAACCAGCTCGGCTGTCTTGTCATGTGGTTAGTTTCGTCGTGTGATGCGATCAAATGGAAAGGGCGTCTGTACCCCGCTTTGCAGTGTTCGAGGCGTCTAGCATAGCTCATTGTAAACACATGTCCTCTGATCGACGTGGGATATAGCATGCTTAGTCGTGCTCTTGGATCCACTGCTTTCCTCTGCCTCATTCATTTCCATCTTATTTCACAAGCGCTCATCAGGTATTTTATTTCAGCAGAGTTTTCTGGGTAATTTCCACCACTTCAACTTGTGTGAGAGGCCCTTGGTACAGTAGGAGCTCTTATACTTCATGTACATACAGTCCTGACAGTACATATAGATTCAATTCAAAAAGAATTCCGCCTCTTTAAACCTTCAAAAAACCATGGAACAAAACTCTCCATCTCTAGCTGAAAGCTCTGAAACTCACCCAATTACTGATTCAGAAAAACCAATTGAGCCTTCTGAAAGATTATTAAAAGTTCTGAAAGGACATGCCGCAGATGTCTGGTCTGTTACTTATTCTCCAGATGGAAAATTCATTGCTTCTGGTTCTTCTGATAGCACTATCAAAATATGGAACTCAGATACTGGCCTTGAAGCAATGGATCCACTGGTAGGCCATCATCACACAGTCTTATCTGTATCATTCTCCCCAGATGGAAAATACATTCTCTCAAGCTCCCATGATAAAGCTATCTGCATCTGGGAAGCAAATACTGGCCAAATGATCGGAGATACTCTTGAGGGACATACAGATATTGTCTGGTCTACTGCTTATTCTCCAGATGGAAGTCACATAGTCTCTGGATCACAAGATAGCACTGTGCAAATTTGGAATGTGGAGACAAGGGAAAGAATTCTTGGTCCACTTGTGGGCCATTCAGCTCCTGTGAGATCAGCTTCATATTCCCCTGATGGAAAGCACATAATCTCTGCTGCCTGGGAGGACACTTTAAGAATATGGGATGCTATAACTGGAGAAGAAGCACCAGATCCCCTTGTTCATCCTTCTAGTGTTTACTCTACTGTCTATTCACCAGATGGAAAATACATTGCTTCAGCATGTGAAGATCACAATGTATATCTCTGGGATTCTGAGACTAGAACACAAGTCATGGGACCCTTGAAAGACCACTTAGGGCCTACTAATTGTGTTTCATTCTCTCCCAATGGAAAATACCTTGCATCATGCTCTGAGGATAGAACAATCAGAATATGGAATGTTGAATTTGGAAAAGAAGCAATTCCAGCTCTGGAAGGACATACAAACCAAGTACTTTCCATAGCCTACTCACCTGATGGTGAACAGATTGTGTCTGCATCTGGGGACAATACAGTTAGAATATGGAATGTAACAATACTAGGTATGTTATTGTATTTCTGTAGAATTATAATTTAATTTGCTTCCATTTTCTAGAAGATAATGAAATCTGGTTTCTTCAGGTGCAATTCTACTTGATTCCATTAGACTTTTATTAATTATTAGTTCTATTCTTAGCAAGATGCATCCAAAATCCCAGAGTTGGATACTGCCAAATTGAACAAAGATAATGAAACCATTATCACCAGCTCTGATAATTCTGGCCATCATCCTAGTGGACATGAAGAAGATATATTCTTATATGAGGTAATTAATCTCAGTGCTTCAATGGATGATTTCTGAAGCTTTTGTTCAGATTTATGGAGGAGGTGATATAGTTGAAGAACAGTGGACTTCATCTTCCACTAGGAGAGAGCAAGATCCACAACATGAGACAAATATCACTACTGCAAAAGTATCAAAGGTTACTGGTGCTGGAGAACATATGAGTGGGATGAATAAAATTCTTAGAGCCAGTCAAGGGCTACACAGCTTGGGAGGAGGTCATGCGTCTATATCCCCTGCTCGGTCAAACTATGTAAGTGGAACTACTTCTTAAACGCAATTAGTGAGTATTTATCAATATACATAGCATGAAATGAATATTGGAAATCGTCATGATTCCTTAGGCTCTGAAACCGAAGAGCAGGTAGTTAGCAAATGGAAGAAGTTATGCTGTTCCTTTAATTAATTAGCGATTGAAATGTGACATTATCAAAATTATACAATCTACTTATGTACATCTTAGATTCATATAAATCCACTACTCTCTGAACCTCATTTCCACCAATATCCATCATTATGACGTGAAGAATATACCACAGCAAAGTAAGCAGGTCCATCGAGGATAGTGGTACCAAGGAGAGCTGAAGGTGGAGGGGAAGCTTTCAACGAAGAGCGATATTGGTATCAGAATGGCCAAGAAAGATAAGACTCTGAACAGGTTACTGTGAGTGTAGGAGATACAAGGTACCAAATGCGCCAGAAGCTCGTAAATCCGCGACTTATTGATCACGAGAGGAATTCAGCACGAACCACGAGAGTGGAAAAAGCGGTCTTTTATAGTATAAAAAAACAGTGAAGAAAGAGTGGGAAAGGAAAGCGGAAGATAGTAAATGAATCGGAGTTGTAAAGACCGCCGAGAGAATGGGAAGAGGGTGCGCTTGTGCAGAATGAGGAGGGGCGCGGGTGTGATCGACGTGCGCATGCGCACTGATGGTGAGTCTGGTCTGAGGGTGTTCTGAAGGCCAGGCCTACTAATGTATGCGTTAGGACGAAGAGTGATATGCGAGGTGAATGTTGCGCGTTGCATCTTCAACATTGGAGTCAAACCGTATGCTTGGCAAATACAACCGCTCCAAATAGCGTACTGGTAAGTACGTTGTCCTGATTGCTGATGCATTCTTCAACTCCTTATTGATTCATTCATTGCGTTTTGAAACGATAGTATGCGAAAAGATCATTATTCCTTATCCTTCTAATCGCATCATAATAGAACTCTCTAACACGTCCGATCAGACATAAGCTACCGAAACTTCATACAGCGCACTGAACGCCTGCTTGAGCTTTCACGAACTCATACTGAACTTCTCGCTGTCATTCAGTGTGTTAACACTGACCACAACTCACTGGTTTCTTTTTCCTTGCTACCACTAGAGTTAATCCGGCAGTTATTTCTTCTATGTACAGTTATTTTCCCATTTGACATCATTCGCCGCATTTCTCAAGTTTGTCGCCTATGGAGAAACATAGCAGTTCACTTCCCAGCCTTATGGGTCGAACTCCCTCCAATTGTTCGCATTAACAACCTCTGGCTTGAGGAGATTCTTAGCAGATCAAAAGAACATCCGTTCACAGTCTCCATTTATCCTAACTTGGTTGAAAAGGAGATGCCAACTCGGGATGGACTCATCATCGTTTTACGCCATGCCCATAGAAATTCGAAATTTTCTTACTGGAGTATTTTTTCAATGACGCTGGATCACGTTAACCTGAATTTGATAAAAACTTCCTTTAAAAAAAAAGGAACACCCCTTCTTTCTGTACTTGATGTAAAGCCAAAGAATTATGTGACTTGGGAGTTCCCTTTCTCAGAATGCCCTAATCTTCGAGAGCTGCGGATAGACAATGGTACATCGCTTAATGCAAGATTTCTTCCAAATCTGACCAGCCTCGAGGTCAGTCAAAGTGAAGGAGAGTATGACCCCTTTGCCTCTATTATCGAATGGATAATGACTCTGGCGGAGCTTCCTTCTCTCCAGACACTCATGTTAACAAATATATTCTCAAGCATCGTGCCTACAGACCCGGTCTACATGATTTATCTCTCCTGAATCTTCCAAACCTCTTTTCTCTTGACATCCTGGGACCACTTGAGACTATGGAGCTTATTTTAAATAATTTAATCATCCCACATACATCGTCACTCGACCTCACGTTTTATGGTGTAAGCAAGTCCAATTTACACCTTCGAACTCTCCGTAGCATATCGAGCATTATGTCACAACTCTCGGATGGCAGGCTAGCTTATCCTAATTGGAATATAGTGATGTCCTCTATGCATGCACGCAAGGGAGCATTCTCAAGAAAGATCTGATAATTAACCGATTATTGTCATCGAATTCGGGTAGGGAGAGGTGACAAGTGACACAAATGTGGAGATGTTTAATAGGATCTTTGCTACCTTCGATTCTATTTTCTCAGGAGCTAGGGACTTAGAAATCTCAAGCTATAATAGCATATAGAAGAGTATGAAACCCGCGCTCCATCCCTCCTCTCTATCTTTGAGCCTATCGAAAGGATTTCTCTTGATAAACGCATGCTGTGGACTATCCTTCCAATTCTCCATGGGAGAAATGTGCCACCATACTGCTTCCAAAACTTAAATGGATATACTATAGTGAGTGTACCACAAAACTTAATGTAGAACTAGCAGCATATTTGACATGGCGTCACAAAATGGGATATCTGGCAGGATTATTTCACAAACCATGGGCATTGACGGGAAAGTGGGACAGAGAGGACTTTAATCAGTTAAATTACAAGGGATGATGGCGGTTACGATACATCAGCCATAACATGATTCCGATTACTCGAGTCATCCTTCGCTTTATTAGAAGCCCAAGATCTAATTCTATACAATCAAAGGAGGCAAATGTATTTTGGGACCATATGATATTTCTCAGTGCACAATGAGTTGTAGAGGAATAGTTAAGGTTGATACCTTTACTAAGAGGGGTCTATTGGAGACGACAAAATAACCATATTCAGAGATAGAGATAGAGTTGAAGAATAACCTTCAAAAAAGCAAGGATATGGTAGACTCGAGCGTCCATTACAACATATTTTTATATTTCAGCTGGTATTACATGCATGCGGGCAGTGATTTCATCCACGGATTTGATTCCTGGTTTCATTTCATTACGTAGCGCACCTAAAATCTACGCGGAACGAGTTTGATATGAGATATTAACACGCATCGTAACTGACAGGAAACTGATATTACAGTCCATCAAAATACAGGCCAAGGTGTTCAAACGGCAACAAATCCTAGCTAAAAAAAAAAGCAGATATGAGTCTCGTAACAGTGTACTTTACACAGAAAATACACTTACCTTCAATCCAGCTCCCCTCTCCGCTCCTACCCGTCCTCTCAGCCTTGTGTCCATCTACCTCCTTCCCTTCAGGTCCATCCCTAGGTTGACTGATCTCATTCGGCTTCCACGACTTCAACTGGGATTGATGCAGTAAACAAAGGAGTCTGGAGGCGGGGTTGTGTCGATGTGTTTGGCGTAAGTGTCAGCTGTGTGGTCGTGGGATGGTGGGGTGGATTCGGAGGGGGTGCTGAGAGCGGGGACGGTATTATGGATGGGCCTGCCTTGGGAGGATTGAGGTGTAAAGGAGTAAAGGAGCGGGTTTGGAAGAGTATAGCAGTGGCTTGGTTTGTTCCTCTGCTTATATTTTTGGATATGCAATTAGTGCTGGCACTTTCATGAGGTGGTTATGAGCTGGATGCCAACAGACCATGGATTAGCATTGATTCATTCGGTAGAGCAATTTGGACTGACGTTCAGTGTGTCTTACAGGAGTGAATTGGCAAGTGGAGGTGGTGGTATATGGTGGAAAGCAAACGGAAAGCGTTGGTCGATGATTTGGCACGGATTGATATGATTGAAGCCAGGAAGCTCTCCCTCTAAATTGGGTAGGCCTGTTGGGGCCTGTTGACGTGCGTCTCTCTGCTTCCCCCAGTCAGCTTCGACTGTCGTGTACCGGATATCGACGTAAACACACATAGCTGATGGAGAGACAATGAATTATTATTATCTATACCTACCGGCTTTGGGCGTAGGTACAGTGTAGGTATAATAATTGATGAAATGGGTGAATAGGACTGAATATTTCATTATACAAAACCTGGAATCAGCAGACAACTTAAGTGAAGAAAAACATTGAGATAAAGCACGCACCCATCCAACAACGCATTCCATCCCTTACAATCACCACTGTAGCCGTCAGCTTCCCTCCTCTCTATGCTTTATCTCCGTCTTGCCCTCCCACATCAAACCCAGGCTCCAAAATCCCACTTCCCGCCACAATATCCCTCGATCCTCTTCAGTAGAACCTCAGTCTCGTCTAGTGTGTGGTCGATACCACTTGCGAGATTGAGTAAGATTCAATGCGCCATCGGGGATGAACGATGCGGGGCTGAATTTGATAGTAGGAAAGAGCAGGGTTTGTAGGTAGAGGACGTAGTTCGGTGTTACGCATATCTGTGGGAGATGATGTACAGTTAGTTCGATTTGAAGATGAGGAGAAAAGAGGAAGCGAGCGAAAAAGAGCAGAGGAACAAGCTGGTTCTAGTATGTTCACGAGCCATGGGGAAGGTGCACAAACGGAGAAGCTGGGCAATGACATTCCACTACGACCTAACCCCTCCCCGGCAATCCCACCAGGCCACGAGCAGAACGCAAACGCACCTGTCCAGTATCATCCCACCTTGCCACCCCTTCTACTGCCCTTCCTATTGTGTCATCTTCTTCCACGAAGGCGATGTTATCATCGAGGATAATCTGGAAGTTACCTCCGAGCTCGAGAGTACAAGGCATAAGGAGCTTGGCAGCAGGAGCGCCAATGAGACGCGCTACGCGGCCGTTGCCTGCGTAGAAGAATGCGTCCTCTGGAGAAGCTGCTTTAGTATGCGTTGAGAAAGAGCGAGGAGAAGGTGGTAGAATGAGAATGAATGAGGGCAGGGGGAGAATGGTCATCGAAGATGGGGAACATCGGAACCACCGCTCTGGCCGCTATGCCCCTCGAATCGTCACTCGAATCGAAACCTCACCAAAACAAAACTCACACTGCAACTCCAACACATTCTCTAATTCCTTGATTTCCACCAATGTCATCATATACGTGCATTCATCCAGATACCGCGGGAGAAGCTTCGAGAGGACGCAGCACACCTGCGATGGCGTCTTAGTGGGGCTGCAAAGAGGCTATCATGGGGTCGTCCATGATCTCAGTACATTAGCCAGCGTACATGAACCTGAAAACATGGAAACGCGGAAGGAAACATGAGATAATAATAAGATTGGAAGGCTCGACACGAGGAAAAGAGACGTAAAGTACCAACAGGATGTCCGGAGGTGGCTGTTATGATATCATAGTGTACTCCGTAGATAGATGTTAAAGTTTTCTCCTTTCTTTTCATATTCATTGTAATTTTCTCTCTCAAATCAAACTACGAAGTTCGAGTTTGTTTCAAGTAAATGTTTATGTCAAACAATGTAAAAAGAGCTTGGCATTCAAGAAGACTATTCGAGAATAAGTCCTAACGAATAAAGAATATGCTAATGCTGTCTGGAAGCATAAAGAATATTCTTGAATCAAGCAAGTAGATAGATATAAAACTTGTACCAAGTAGATGAAGAAAGATATCCTTTTTACCCACTAAACCGTTCCCACTAAGTTTACTTACTGAAGTGTGATTAAGCAACGTCTTTGTACTGCCAAAAAGTCTTCAACGAATAAGGCCTCGCGCTATCGTTAAAGTTCGCTATTAATAGAACGCTAGCGCTCTTGTCGATTACTGAATACCTTACGGTATCTAATCGGCGGTAGCTCGTGGTACTCTTTCGATCTCTTAACACTTTGGAAGGTGATCCCATCTCATCTTTCTCTTATCTTTACTAACGTGCAATTAGGTTGTATTTTCTTTATCTACAATTGGACTACTGACTACGTGTGTATTCACAGGAATACACCAACGTTCGATCTTCGCGCAGATCTTAACAGTGGCTGTGCACATGATTTGGATCAACCTACGCTGCCAAATAGGAATAGGACTGTTCATCGTCTTCGTCGACAGCAACGAACATCTCCAGAGTCCAAACCGCTCAACATCAATGTTGATCAAATTAAAATTAAACGCTTCAAGATTTTTTTGCATTTTGACCGTCCACCAGCGTTCCTTGTATGCTTAGTCCAATGACCCACCTCGCTCAGTATTTCCTCAACCTCGCGCCACTCGTACAGCTTCCTACACCAGTCTTGGCTTTGAGACTCAGCTCTATCTGGGCTGAGAGGCTTCACATATTATGGATCATGATGTGCTGGGCTTGGCAGGCATTTGAAATACAGGTGAATTTTACAGTTCTTCCATTTTCTTCCTTACATACCAATTGTTCCCCATCTGGTGCATTCATTCCCCTGTTTCCAAAAGCTGCGTATTCATTGTTAAATTTCGTTCTTGTCATTCTTCTATTAGTTAATCATTAGTGGCTTATCCCACAAAGAATTCATCATTCATTCCTTTTCTTAGACAAAAAGTAGTAGCACTATCAGGTCCTTCGAGATATGTTATACATTAATATATGAGAAAGCCGGTTGAATACAGTTAAAAAATGATTTTTTGGTCTGTTCAAAGCTAGAATTGTACTCTTTATGTGCCAATAAACACTCGCATATCTCTTCATTCAACCATCCATAGTTCTGCCCACCACCCCATCGTCGAAGTAGATATTTACGTATGTTTGAACTTTGAGGCTCATATCTCTGGAGAACTCGTATGAATACAGGTTGCATTCTGTTCAGCATCTATAACCACTAACCTGAAGCCATTCAAAGATCTTCTCGCTACAAATGTTGTCATTGTCCAGCTTGAAGATATGTAGCAAAAGCACATCTGTTTTGCGATACAATAAATGTAATAATTCTGGTGTGTATGATGCTAGGTTTATATTGGATGTTAGAATATTCCAAAAGATCTTTCTATATTGAGAATTCGATATATCAGTATTATGAGATTGTGATACAGATAATTCACATTGAACTCACAGGTTATCATTCATGTCATTCTTCAACGTTGTATTCGCCACCTGTAGAAGACGTATAGCAATCCAAGCACGCATCTCCGCAGTAACAAAATACTTTCCCATCTTCTTGGGGTCACGTATCAGTGTAAGATAGTAGGGATCCATCCAAAACCCATGCCCCCCATAAGAAGATGGGCTCGTCCAATGATCCCCAATAACGCAAGATGAGTGTGATTCGAGAAATAAGTCAATGGGATCAAAAAGCTCTTGTAATGTGATGTCTACATAAAGCAATACTTCGGCAATATTGAATGATGTATTATGTGGAAACCTAGAATCCACATTGGCTCCGAGGATAATGGATAGCTGTAGGCGGTCTGAAGAATTTTTAAGATGTTGGACAAACATTTGGTCCAGCGCCGTAATGTAGTGGTCCAAATTTATGTTATGCATTTGCTCATGGCCCTATTATTAATGAAAACATTTGGGTAGCAATTATAAATATAAATTTAATGACATAGTTGCAAACACTGGCCTGAAACTCTTTTATTGTAAGCTGAATTTCAGCAGTTTTGAGCCATAAAAGTAACAAATTAGATATGCGCCATTCAAAGGATTGAAAGGCATCTCTACACATCTTTATATGTTCTGTTAGAACATATTTGTCTCGAAATGCTATATGGATCCAGTGAACTATGTCAAAGTTTTCCAGGGAGATGGATAGTTCTTTCATTGTTAACTGGCTTTGATGGTGGTATGAAGCAAACTCTAAGTTGAAACCAGCATTTAACAGAGCATTTAACAGAAAATATCCAGACAACTAAATAAAAGCAGAATTTGAGAAAAATATTAAGTAGAAAAATATTGAAATAATATACTATGATCCTCCTTAGTACTGTGTATCTTTTGCCCTGATATAATTTTTAAACAGGAGCGGACAATGCGAGCATACGTGGCGCCGACTTCAACTGAGTATACTCCTGATCGCTTCTTTGTTTTCAGAAAGTCAGGAAAGGAAGCATGAAAGAATTTAGGGCCCATATCTTTATCACTTCCAGACTCTTCAGGGAGACATATCAATGAATGCATTGCCCGCAATGTTCGACGTGCATCTCCTGGTTGAAGAAACAATAGACCTTCGATAATTGCTAATCAAATTGTTGTGGAAGGCCATATACACTTATCGTTTAGGAACTCTGTTAACGCTAGGAGCATTCCCAGTATGCCTGCTAGTGTTTCTGAAGATGTCTTTGGACATTGATCTAAAATACAGGAATATATTCCATCAAGAGAAGACTCTGGGGAAGTCTCGAGAGTTCCATCCTTGATAGCTGTAATAAAATCTTGCAGTCCCCCTGTGTGCCTGAAGTTCGGATCATCAACATACTTTAGAACTGTCGATGCATAAATAAATTGGCCTGAACATCGCTCAACAATTGCTTCGATTTGGTCTTGTGAAGGCCATGCTCCCGAGATCGATCTCATAGTCCATTTGTACCTGGGATGCTGGTGTATCCTAGTAAATCCAGCTCGGAGAACCATGCGAATGTCATCGTCGACGGAGTCAGCATGTGTGAGCATAAGTTGACGAGTAAGCTTGTTTAAAGGAGATGAGTCGAACGTGTCTTTTAGCCATGATTCAGGACGACTACAGATCAAAAAATACAGAGGAATCTGTCCTTTGATTATTGCAGAAGTAATTAACTTCATTATAAAGGTTTGGTTATCCTCTCCATGACATTCGTCAAGACCATCGATGATAACGAACGTTGATCGCAAAGTAGGACGGTTTTCGCGAGCAAGGAGAGACTGAAGTGGTTTAATGATGAGTTCAAGCAACTGGATATCTGCTGATTTATCAAGAATGCTAGTATTATGCTCGAATACAGTCTGGATATTCCCAGCTATTTCTGGGATAGACTCAGCCAATTGAACAGCAATAGTTGGAAATAAAGTTTTTGAGGTGTTCCTTCCGGGAGTGGAGCGGGAGAAGAAAAAGCTAGCACCAAGTACACTGTCAAGCTTCTTTTCCAGCGCCCGTATATCACCTTTGTCAAATTCCAAGCTTTTCTCTGAGGAGCTGTACAATTCCGCTATTGTTTGCGCTATGGCCGACTTTCCAGCTCCGGCTGGTCCATTCAACCACAGAATTTTTGTCGAATTGTTTGTATCCTCAATCCAGTCCACGATCTCACGATTGATGGCTGTGCGTGTTTCGGGGTGACATCGGGGAGGTGGATAGCGCTCAGCCGAGTCGTGCATGGCACCTACGGCGATGTGCCTCTGAAGATACTCCAAGCCTGGAGTAGAGTAGTTATTCGACTTCCAAATCAACCAAGATGTAGGATCTCACCTGACATGCCATTGTGGGTACTATCCGTAAATGTACCACCATTAATGGTGAGATTTTGAGAATCAGCAAACATGGGCATAGTGTAATGAATGGCCAAAAGCAGGAAGGAGTGATAGTTAACGCCACAGGCGGCAATAAGTGCTGTTGAGACTGGTTGCCTGTCGACACGTTGTGCAGCGCTAGTAGACTTTAGTATTGATATAACGATTGATACGCTAAGGAAATTTTGATGGTCGCTAGACCTGACCGTATCAAATCAACTCCAACAGGTAAAGTCCCGCGATACAGCTTGATCGCTACGAGTTTAGGTACTGCGGCTGCGTCCAAAATACAAGGTGATGCGATAATGCAGGTAGCGTTCCGGATTCCTTGTCACAAGTAGAGATGGTTTGTACTTTATCGCAAATCCACACAACATCTTGATACAATGAAAGTTCTAATTAAGCATTGTTGAGGCAGATATTGATTATTTGTTTCCTTCTGCACACAATTTGCGCATAATCACTATTCTTTCACAAGAATACAATCATTATCTCACCTACATGTTGCAGTTTTTTATTTCCCTAAAATTGGTGTGGTTGTGCGAAAGGGTTGCTCTTCCAAATCTTCAGAAATTTACGCTAAATTTCTGAAATTTTTTATATAACTACCGAAAATTAGTTGAAGCGTGAATCACAGATATCTAAGAGGTTAGCGAAGATTTACCAACAGGAGGGACAACCGTAACAAGGAGTGAGGTATTCCAGACGCAACGTCAAGGAACACCTCATTTAAAATTAACCAGTAACGGCTGAACCCATAGGCAGCAGGCTAGTGAGAGATCTCGCTTCACGGCTTAAGCACCGAGTGCAAGTAAGCGAGTCATAAGAATGTGTGTCGAAGTGCCGGCGCGTACATCGATCATTGGACTTGAGTAAACGCGTTTAAACTCGATTAAACTCGATAAACAGCTCTGGAGGTGGACTGTGGCTGTGCACATTATTTGAATCAAACTATGCTGCCAGATAGGATTGCTCATCGGCATCGTCGGCGGTGATTAACATGTCCAAGTCGTCCAATGATATTGAAAACACTTCAAGATGTCTGGATTCATCATCGCTGACACTCCTCGTACGCTTGGCCCAATGACTTGTCTCGGTCAACCTTGGCTCAATGTCACGCTACTCGTAATGCTTCCAACACTTGCGCTGGCTTTGAGACTCGGCTCTGTCAAGGCCGAGAGGCTAAGAAAATCTAAACAGCAGTTGAGCGCTGAGAGGCGCAACATCTGGGAATCCCATGCGATAGGACAGCGTTGGCATAAGACGAGAACGACTACTAGCTAGAGTAAAAATATCTCTAAGAGAACCGCAAACGACAGTCTCGTGCGGGGTCATTCGTAACTTGAGTGGGTTGAGCGTGGTCGGAGTCTAAGTGCAAATGCGTACATAGCCAGCGACACAATAGAAAACAAAAGGCACAAATATCATAAGTGACTGTCCGCTAATGTATATCTTAACAAAAGTCCACCACGACTGGTGTCTTGTAAGTTTGTCACTGAGATATAAGAGGCCATCCCGTTGAAGGCGGAGGAATGGGTATGCGATGACATCCTGCCAGCTGTAATGAAATAATTTTAAGGGTGCGCCAATAATGGGGAGGTAATCCTGTACATGACAACTGAATGAAGGCGCAGAGGGGCTTCTACCAAAAGTCAAATGATATTGAAACTGTCGTACAGCAAAGGCGCCTAAGAGGTACATACCCTTTATGTTAATGAATACTAGAGGGAAGCGAGTATAGGGCATTATTGATGATCTTCCTAGGACCCATTGAACATCTGCCCGATTTACGTGCCACGAAACAGATCAAGGATACCCTGGTCTATTGTTTAATCTCCAGATCTACTCTACGAAATACACATAGGATCTATGGAGGCATTGATGGTTCTGCAAGTCGACTGAGGTGGATACAGCATGAGAGATAAAGCGCGCAGACAAAATTCACTGCTGTTCTGTGAGATCGCCGGCTTCTTGAAGTCGATGAGATGGTCAAGAGGTAAGCGATACACGTGAGAGAATCTCAGAGACTTGCAATGCGCGTGAAATGCGTAGTTGAAGGTCTCGTTATTGAGAAAACTGTCCTTCTAGCTACGTGTACACTAGTTATTTATACTATTCTAATAGGTAATAAATAATCAAGTGAACAACGGTAGTTAGAAGTGGATCGTAGGCGGAAAGGAAGTGGGTGATAAAGTAACGAAGTGGGTCAGTAAGGAACTAAGTAGTGAGTAACTAAGTAAATAGAGAAAGCTACATGTTCGTCGATAATGTAGCGCGGAGAATAACTTGAAGTTTAGCCGAGCGACTAATTTAAGATAAGATAAGATGATCTATAAAAGGTCCGTGCGAAGGTCTGGACCTTAGATATTCGGTGACGATATTTCCGCATGTGGCGAATGTGACAGCTGTGACGCTAGTGACGGCTGAAAAGGATTCGACACGCGGTAGCAAACAAGACCGTTTTAAGAGTTCGAGTTCACTGGCTATTTACTACAGTAAGTACAGCTTTATATACGTAGAGCAGTATCTAGCCAAGCAAGAAACAAGACAATAAACCATATGGTACGAAGGGTGAATAAGTCAGCTAGAGACACGACGATCTCAGGAGAAGGTATGTAAATGGTAGGTATGAGTAAGGATGACGAAGGACAGTAAGTAGGCGAGATAGTAGCGAGGGGACGCATCAGCGTTGAGAGGGGACGCGTCAGCGCAGTGGAATGAAGGTGATAAAAGAATGTGAAATAACAGAACGGGGAGGGGAGGCGGGATGCCGACGCGAACGCGAAGCCGGGAACAGCGATCGTTTCCGGACCGGGTGATTGAGTAATCGGATCGTTACACCGCAGCAGACATACGTCTGATGTTCTAGGAGCAGGCGTCTATGAGCATGGACGAGATGGGTAATAATAACGATAACAGAAGGAACAGTCATGTGGTAGCGGTAGGGAAAGACACTGCGCGAAAGGGAGGACACACAGGCGGAAGTAATAGTTGAAACTGTAAGGTGATAAGTGAATCTTCCTCCGTTGAGAAAGAAGCCAGAATGGATCGAGATGCACCTATTGTCTGCATTTGTCACAAGGTCCTGAGACCTGAGGAATCATGGGTACGAGGTAGGGCAGAGGGAAGAAACACGTAATATTAACGGAGGAGGATGAGTCCACAGATCAGTTTATGCAAGTACTGGAATGAAGGAGGTTAGGCCCCGGGGGGACCTAGAGGGCTGGTATAATTACTGCGTCGGCAAGATGTAAACACCATGCTTGAAGGGTTCTACTTATTTCGATTATATACCTGAGAGGAGGATTCCTGTGAGTGAACGTGAGGGATGAGTCGTTGAGCACAGCAAGCCTGGAGCCAATGAGTAGTGATGAGTGAGCAAATCATGTTTAGACGCGTCGGATTCTAATGGCACACAGACCACCTACTCCGCCGTGTCGTCACGTGGCCAATTTACGCGGCGCGATCACCGATAAAATGGAAAGCGAGCATCCGATCTTCTCTTCTCTTTCCACCTGAAGGGTTTCTCGTCATACAATAAACGCCCTTGTGTCACGCTGGCAGTGGGTACTCACCGAGATGCACTAAGACCGCAAGGCCCAGGTGCTCACTACTGACCAGAACACGTTTCTGAGGTTATTTGGGTGCGGGCTTTCCGCCATACACCCACCTCTTTGAGCGTGCTTCCTCCGCAGAAATGTAAATAGGTGACATATAATTGACAGTGACGGATGGAAAGCCACCGGCAGCCAATCTTTAAGAACGGTGTGGTATAAGAATTATTTTTTTATGGTCCCAAAGACGCAGGAATGAGCATGCGGGGACGAGCGATCAAGTCAAGCAAGTAGAATAGGATCGTTTTAAATTTTAGTGTTTTATCGACTTCACGAGATAATCCTTATTATAGGAGGTGAGAGCTTCTGATGTTGAGTGTGGGAAACTACTTTGGTAACTGACAGCTTGTTTGTACTGTTCTAGCGCGAAGAAGATGATCCACTATCAGAAAGCTGTTTGAAGTCACGGTGGGCGAGATGAAATCCCTGAATATGGTAATATGAGGATGTATGTACGCAGCTTTGCAGTGCTCGAGGCGGCTAGTATGGCACGTTGAACATGCATGTCCTGTGATGGATGTAATATATTCAATTCACAGCACCATCAGGCCTCCCCATCTGCCTCTTTCACGTCTCTCATCCATCACTATCACTGCTGTCTGGCACTTTTTCGAAACATCGCACTATTTTATCTCTCTCAAGTTTAAACGAAGTCATCTAAGTGCTTTCAAGCGCTTCAGCTCGAGTGAAAGGCATTCGATACAGCAAGGGATTTCTCATGTTGCATCACCTATAAAGTACTTCACTTTTTGAAACCTTCGGATATCATGGAACAAAACTCCTCATATTCATACGAAAGCTCTGAAACATATTCGACTTCTGGTTCAGAAAAGCCAATAAAACCTTCTCAAAATTTATTAAAGGTTCTGGAAGGACATATAGATGACATCTCTTCCGTTGCTTACTCTCCAGACGGACAATTCATTGCTTCTGGCTGCAGAGATAATACCATTGGGATATGGAGTTCAGAGACAGGTCTAGAAGCTATGGAGCCACTTAAAGGACATAACGACTCGGTTTGGTCAGTAATGTTCTCCCCTAGTGGAAAATGTATTCTCTCAGGCTCGGGAGATAATAGTATCTGCATCTGGGATACAAATACCGGTCAGATGATCGGAGAGCCTTTCGAGGGACATACAGCTATTGTCTGGTCTGCTGCATATTCTCCAGATGGAAGAAATATAGTCTCAGGATCGGGAGACAAAACCATCAGAATTTGGGATGTGGAAACCGGAAAAACAATTGTTGGTCCACTCGAGGGTCATTCAGAGCCTGTGAGATCGGTTTCATATTCACCTAATGGGAGGTACATAGTTTCTGCTTCTTGGGATTCAACAGTAAGAATCTGGGATGCAATAACTGGAGTACAGGTACTAGAACCTCTTGTCCATCCTTATGCTGTTGAGCATGCTGTCTATTCTCCAAATGGAAAGTACATTGCTTCAGCATGTGGAGATGTCAACATTTATCTCTGGGACTCTGAAACAGGGACACAAATCATCGAATCCATGAAAGGCCATTCATATGCTGCTACATGTGTTTCATTCTCTCCCAATGGGGAGCTTCTTGCATCATGCTCTCATGATCGTACAATCAGAGTCTGGAATATTGAAAGTGGGAAAGAATCAGTCCAATTTGGGACAGAAGCAATACAAACTCTGGAAGGCCATACAGAGGATGTTAATTCCATAGCCTTCTCACCAGATGGTAAATACATTGTCTCTGGATCTGATGATAAAACAGTTAGGATATGGGAAGCATCAATACTAGGTGTGTTAATTTATTTATACAAGGTGATATATGAATTGATTCCTATTTCTTAGATGATAATGAGAGCTGGTTTCTTCAAGTACGTTTTATTTTATTCCATTTGACTTTAGTTAATATTTGTTTCATTCTTAGACAGATGCATCCAAGGTCCCAGAATTAGATGAAGCAAAATTGAGTGAAGACAATGAATCTACCATTAGCAACTCTGAGATTTCTGACTACCAACCTGGTAGGCATGAGGAAGATATGTTCTCATATAAGGTAATTTAACTTCATTCTCTCCATGTATAATTTTTACAAATTCTCTCAGCTTTCAGGAGGGAATATATATGAAGAACTGCGAATTGTATCTTCCACCAGGACAGGGGAAGAGCAACATCAGGAGAGATATATCATTACCGCAGAATCATCAGAAGCCACAAACAGTGTTGAACATTATATTAATGAAACTTCCCATACTCATAAAGAGCAACAACATTTTGCAGGAATTTCCGAATCTTCGTCTCCTGCTCATCAGAGATATGTGAGTGATTTTATTTTCACATACCCATGATCGGTTATTTAGTATGACTGCTATTAGAATGTTCATAACATTGTTAATTGCTCAAAATCAACTGTCTCCAAAGCTGAAGAAAATCATGCAAGCTGGTGGAAAACTATTTTATGCTGCTGTCTACGGAGTTAGATAGCGAGGCTGACAGTGTACGAGAATAGGATTCAATTATCCAAGTAGTAATGATCTTTTAAATATTAGTATTGATAATCATACATGGAGCATAAAGTAAATCTGGATCTTTAATTGCTGATTGAAGAAATGAGATAAATGAACGGATTAACCTAAGAAAGGTTCGAAACGAAGACGCAGATTCTTAAATGAAGTTGACAGAAGTCAAGAACCAACCTAATCGAATTGAAATGTAGCCGATTGAAGTTAAGCATCAAACTAAGGAAGGTTAGAAAAAAAGATGCAACGAATGTAGTTAATCGAAGTCAAATGTTTACACAACATACAAAGCCCAACCAATATGGCCCAAACTCGATATCGGCTCGACAAAATCATCTAACCGAAGCTCCCGATACCCAAGATAACTCGAATATCTATCATCTCAAAAACAAACAAAAGAAACGAAAAGAAACGATACGAAACGTTCACTCTTCTCCTTCGTCCGCTCTTCCTCAGTAAACGCATACGACACCAGCAAATGTGGTTTCGAAGTGAAGTACTGGATCGCATGGTCAAAATTTGTAAAGCGACGAAGATGGGAAGAATAAGGCGGAACATCTTGCTACACAAAATCTGGAGTTGGAAGACAGTTTGAATGAAGGAGATGAGGCATGCACCCCACCAACAACGCAATCCCCTCCTTCACAATAATCACTGTCGGCTCCAGCCTCCCTCCTCTCTGCATCTTATTCCCATCTTTACCTCCCTCATCAAACCCAGGCTCCAATATCCCACCGCCTGCCACAATCTCTCCCTCGCTCCTCTTCAGCAGGTCCTTCAGTCTCACCATTATGTGGTCTATACCACTCGCGAGAACCGGTAAGATTTCAAGACGCTATCGGGGATGAACACTGTGAAGGTGAATTCGATAGCGGGGAGGAGCAGCGGGAACAGGGAGGAGATTTAGTCTGGTGTTACGAATATCTGTTGGAGATGTACGCGTTTGTTCGGTCTGAAGACAGGGGTAAAATGGAGGAAGATAAAGAGAAGAGCAGAACATGCCGGTTTGTGTATGGTGACGAGACAGAGCAAGATACACTAACGGAGAAGCTGGGCAAAGGCAACTAAGCGACCCAGGGCAGGTGGACCCGACTTCAACCGGTCTAACTCACTGAAGGCTGAGTGGAACCAGCTAGCTTACACGAACCAGAGAGCATGGAAACACAGAAGAACGGATAAGATAAGATTGGAAGGCTTGACACGAGGAAAAGAGACGTGAAGAGCAAACGGGACACCGGGAAAAGAGCTGCCGGTGGCTGTGCACGTTATTTGAATCAACTAAATTGCCAAATAAGATTGTTCATCGTCTTCATCGGCGGCAACGAACATCTTCAAGCTTCGTTCAACGATGAAGCACTTCAAGATGCCTGAATTATCCATCATGCATAACTGTCAATCCTCCTCCTACGCGTGACCCAATCATCTGTCTCGCTCAACCTTTGATCAACGTCGCACTACTCGCACCACCTCCAACGCCTGCCTTGGCTTTGAGACTCGACTCGGGTCTGTCAAGGCTGAGAGGATTCACCAATGACACCTATATGGGTTGTGTTGGAGTGGACCCAGTGGGCACCGTCGATACAGGTGAAGTCTCCCGCTCTCCCGTTTTCTCTCTCCCCGTCCTTACCTACCAATTGGAATCCCGTCTGCCCTATTCCTCCCCCGTCTCCAGAACTGTTCATCATTGAATATTCTCCCAAGGCAGCATGTGTGCTACCCTCACGCCAACGTGCTGTTCACTTTCCCAACACCATGCCATCCTTCCTCCATGCTCTGATCATCGTGACGCGTTGAGGCTGCGATATGCTGGCCGGGGCTGTCATTCTGATTTGAATATTTGGGCTCAGGAATCGTGGTGACGTACCCTACTGTCTTCCTCCTATCTCAATGCTGCCTAACTGTCTCATGCCCCTTCTAGACGCTGACGTTGTCCGATCCAGAAACTTGTTGGTATCACAAAGTAGCCTCGTCTATTCGGCACTTCACCCTAGGCTTTACTACAGTTCAAGCTGCGCCTTGATTGAATGGACATCTCACCCAGCTCAAATATTATTTGCCTTGTATGCGATAGCTTGTTAGTGAAGGTCATTGATGAGGTATCGTGGTGCGTTATGACTTGTTCACAATTCGTTCCTTCACCTTATCTGCTCGCTTTGCTTATAGATTCACGTTCCCTGCGAATTGAAACCTCAAAGCGCCATCTGCTGAACGTCGGCACCTCCAGCTTCAACACTCATCACTGCTATTCTTCGCGTCCATTGAAGCTACGCTCGCTCCAGCTTTGTTTTGTGGCTGAGGGTTGGAAGTTGGTGTCGTCGAAATACTCTTCAACATCATTGGTTCGCAGTATTCCATGGCTCCAAAGTACACTGTACTTCACTGCGGAAGTTTGCAGATACCTTGCCGCACCCACTCTTATTCCCAGCTCCATCTCTCAACTTAAACTCAGCCGTCTTACACCTATTAACAATCCCTGTGTCTCCAAGATCTAATTTTAATCCTCACCACCAGCAATGCACATATACCCCGTACTCAGTATGCATCGCGCAACTGTGGAATCCTACCATTCATGTCTTCTCTTCTAGCTGTATTCTGGTATCGCCATTTCAGCCCATCGCTCAATCTTCCTTGTTGTTGCTCCCTCGCCCTCTTCTACAACATTACCAACAGGTGTCGTCTTGCGCAAACAACCACCTCATACCTCCACCGGACATGGCGGCCTTCTGACCTCCCAGCTGTTCCTTGGTATGATGAATAAGTTCGCCAAACAAAAAGCGTGCGCGTTTCTTCTTGGAACTTTACACCTTGGTCACAGTCATAAGGCCGAGAAGAGAAGGAGAAAACTGAGAGATGGAAGAGGATGGAAAGGAAGGGCTGGATGACGAGGGCGACGACGATAAGAGCCAATATTGCGGGATGAAGAGATCCTAGTGGATAACGCTTATTGCGCAAGAGGTACTACTTAGACCTCTTTGACTACTTCGGACGCGCCGGGCTCACCGGCTTTCTCTCTCATTCGACATCCGCATTCAGGATGCAGTGCAGAATTCTGCCATTCAGTTTTGTTACCTTCATCTACCTTCTAGTACTATCCCTTCCGACCTGTTGCTTGTTCCTACGTTACTGCGAGAGGATTGGATTCCTAGTCGATAACACGTATCTTGCAATATGGAACTTGCGTCAGAAGAGAGAACGAGCTCCTGAAGCACTTTTCACGTTCTCATACGTGAGGGGATCCACCGTCGTCTTGATTCCTAAGCGTTCTCTTGCCCCCTATGTAGTTTTTCCTAGATCTCGCCCTGGTTCTCCATACTCACTCTGTATGCCACTATCATCGTGGAGCATCATCGTAACACCGTTTCTCTCGGTTCGCGTCATCGCGCGTTGTTCTGATTCCAATCGTTGTGCGCTTCAAGCTCCTTGGCCTCGACGTCGACGTCATCCTCACCCCCCGCCTCCTCTAACCAGCTTCGCAAACCATTATCACAATCGTAGAAGAGATAATACCCTCGGACAATGCCACTCAGACATTGGATAGGAATTGTCTCTTGCAGTTGTGGGATGTTTCTTATTGAACTATCGATGTTAATCTCGCATCCCGGAACTTTTATAGGGGACGTTCCGCGCCGCAAGCTTTTTGGTTCTGACGTCGACGTCGTCCTCACCCAACCTCCTCTGCGCGGCCCCTCGATGAATTACTAAGAGCAACGGCACCGCTACTACCATCAACCATTCTCCATCGTGATATAGAGTACACTACAGCGAAGTAAGTAGAGCCATCGAAGATAGCGGGATCCTCCGCATCAAAAATAATGAGAGGTGACAACGGTGCAAGAGCTGGGAGGTTTGTGCTACCGTACGGTGATGAGGGAGGCATCAATGACGGCTGGCTAGTGACAAACAGCCGTAGTTTGGAGGCATTCGCAGCTTGCGGGAAAGACAGCGGGATAGGAAATGTACACGCACCTGTTCTCGTCATGTATCCATCCAGATCTGAACAAATGTCTGCATTGGCATCCGAAGCTTTGATTCATCGGGAAGCTATAATGAGACAGTCTTGAAGAAAGAAGGTGTGTCGCAAGGATGGACCAATAATAACAAGGGGTATGGTCTTGGCCACGTGAGTTCCACTCGCAGAGGATGGAGACAGGGGGAGCTTGGTACGAGGGAGCATACCAGAGAGGAATGTACCGCTGAAGCGGAGAAGAAATAGCTCTAACCCAGCTGGTCTTCGTAGATGGAGGGAGGAGGGCTATAATGAGAAGCTGTGATAATTTAAGGCCTCGACATGTCTAAGTCTTTCTTGGAGAAGTTGCAATTGCCGTGCGTAAACATAAGTGGTGGGTCATTGATCACAGCAAGTCAACAACGATGGACAATGATGAGTAGTAAGACTCAAGAGAAATATCGAACGGCACTTCGGCTCTGCTGTCTGGTCGCTGTATTCAAGTGGACGTCCGAAGCACATTCGACTTTGCACACAACTTCGCAGTGCTGACGACGCCTATCATGGCACAATGCGCCTTGAGTCGCTCATCGCTGCTTCGTCCTGCATGTGCAGAATTTGCTCCAGATACATCCTCATTCAACCCTGCGTCGGCCCGGTAACTCGATATAGACCCCAACTATTTCTGGCGCTCTCTCTCTGCGTTCCCTCATCCATTCGTATTTCCTGATATCCTGGCTGTTAATGAGGATGGCTGGAGACATTGGGGAAGGTCAAGGCAAACAAGCACAAAGTTTGCAGCCGGCCATTACAAATGCATCAATACATCACGTATGAGCTGATGGGAACAAAAGAAACTTGCTCGTCCTGCGTTCGTCTCTACAGAGTTTACATACATCTACATACACGCCCCCTACTTATTAGCCCCTACTCTCTCCCTCCCTACCATCCTTTGCCTGCACTCTTCTCTTTATTATATCTATCCCATATCTCCCCGTTATATCTCCAATATACTGCACCATCCATCTGCCGCCCCATATCGACCGTCTCGCACCCTATAATATTCGAAACAGCAACCAATAATACCATCCGTGTTAAGAACAAGGACTCGAAGAATGTCCCTCTTTTCAAAGGAGCAGCAGTCCCTAGCACAGCTACCTGCGAATGTTACTGCTATTCCGACTCCAAGCCAGGGATTTGCACAACCACCCAGCACTAGCGCTAATAAAGAGAATGGTGCTGATCAGCAGCAATCAGGGAGTCAGCGCGGAGGGAGCAATTTTGACTCGTGAGTTTTATTTGCTATCGGATATCCACCGAGAAGTCGAAACCATCTTAATCAAATGGTAGCATCGCAGTCAATGGCCCATGGTCTGCCCGCCAACTGGTCATTCAACCTCCTAAAATGCTTCCCAAATCCAGTGTATTACCTCCAACCTACCCATACCCTTCTCCATTTCCGAGATACGGACATTCCATACCAGCCAATGCCACACCGTCAGGGGATCTATACCTCTTTGGTGGCCTAGTTGCCGACTCAGCGCGGAACGACTTATACATTTTCTCAACAAGTAATAATGCCGCGGCCTTGGTGCAGACCGATTATGACATACCCAGCCCGAGAGTCGGGCATGCAAGTGCGCTAGTGAGTAGTGTACTCATTGTATGGGGTGGTGACACAAAGACGGATCCTATGGAAGGAAGTTCAGAAGAGAAGCAGGATGATGGACTGTATCTTTTGAATTTGGGTATGTATTTTCTTCTCCACTCAATCTATGCTATTTCTGTATTCCTATTTTACTTCATACCAGTTTCGCGTGAATGGACTCGGGTGGCGGTGTACGGGGCTGTACCAGATGGAAGATATGGTCATACCATGACAATCTCTGGGTCTAAATTTATTATATTTGGTGGTCAAGCGGTGACGAGCCTCGCATGGCTCTGTACTCGGAAACTCGGTCCTGCTGCCGCTAAATCGACTTCAGTATATCTATTTTCGACTAGGAAGCGTCGGGGAAGATTCGGGACGCATCAAGAAGCCTCAGAGTGATTCGAAAATGCTATTTGAGCTAGGAACAACGGATGCTATCGCAAAATACTTCATTTTCTTCAATTTGATTCGTATATTCTCATTTTATAGACAATCTAAGCATTTATTAGACATAGGAGTAGTTCTATCCACATGAATCGAGTCCCATGAGCGAGTCTGGTGTCTACAGCCGCTCATGTTTCCATTTTACTTCATTTTTGTACATTTTACTTCTACTTTACTTCTTTTTATTATGACTTTTCTACATACTTAAAGATCGTAGTTTTTCTTCGTAGTCCATTAGTTCAGAACACCCCAGTACTCCTCCTCATCCTCTGTACTCATCCTCTACTCAATTACTTCGCTTTTACGAAATAAATTCCACTTCTTTGGGACTCAGGTGCTCGGCAAGTCGACCTCTTCACCAAATCGCGACGCTTTCAACGACGACAGCTCCAAACGACTTCGGTATTTTTGCATCATCTAGTCCACCTTCCTACCTCCATCCTCGTCTTTGTTTCTTATTTTTCCGAGCTCTCGTTGTCGAGCTATCGTAGTTGCGATCGGGCGACTATTTTAGTGTTTCTCTAGCAGTCCTCCTCCGTTTCTATCGTCTCTGTCGTGCCCGTCGTGCACCCGTCGTCTCCTCCGTCACTCTATCAGTCAGTCCACCCCTCAGCCTTCGTCCTCCGGTTTCAATCGCGCTATTCTTCATTCAAATCCCTCAGCACCTCATCATTTTATTAGCAGTTTACCCCCTAGGTTGTTAGGACCGACGTGAGGCCACCTCGCATTTTTATTCTTTTGTTTTCTAGGTATACAGGTATTCTAGGGATTATTATATATATTCCTACACTATAGCCGGTGCCTAGGTCGACAGCGGAAGGAGAATTCTTCAATGACTTATGGTCTTTTGATCTCAATTCACGTAAGTCTATGTGCTAACTTCTCTGTTGAGAAATGTGTTCATATTACATACACATACTAGTCCGAACCAGGGCTACATGGGAACTGTATGAACCAGCAAGTGCTGAAAAGCCAGCACAACGCACAGGTCATATCTGTGTAACCTACGAAGAGAGTATCATTGTGTAAGTCTTCACTGGATTACATATGTGTTGGGAGCTCAACTCCATATGTATTAGATTTGGAGGAACAGATGGTCAATATCATTATAATGATACTTGGTCATTTGATCTTCAAATAATGCAGTGGTCTGAACTGAAATGCATTGGGTCTGTTCCCTCTCCTAGGGAAGGACATGCTGCTGCAATTGTGGATGATGTTATATATGTCTTCAGAGGTCGGGGTGTGGATGGAAAAGATCTGGGTGACCTTGCAGCATTCAATATTTCAAGTGAGTCTCACCATACTTTTTATTTTACTTTACTGACTCAACCCCACACAGATCAGCAGTGGTACACATTCCCAAACATGGGCACCTCACCAAGTGCACGCTCTGGACATGCAATGGCTTCTGTTGGCTCCGAAGTCTTTGTTTTGGGTGGAGAATCATTCCCATCTCCAAAATCAGATGATATGAGTACTACCTATGTTTTGGATACTAGTGAGTTAAATCCATTGCTTATTTACTAGATGGTCAATACATTATTCCTGGATCTGATCACAATACAGCTAGAATATTAGGTCTGAGAATGCCAGGTATGTAACTATGTGTCAAATAGCGAAATTGTCGGAAGGTAGTGGAGGGAGTATCGGATGAGGCGGAAGGTGGATTGTACGGACGTTGGCTTCAGCTTATGTGCTGCGCCCTTCGCAATCTATTTGGTGTCCTAGTATTTGCGAGACGTCAGAACGAGATGTCGGAGACAAGTCGGAGGGTCAGAGTTGTTATCAGACTAAGTCTTAATAACGAGGGCAAAGTAGATAACAGAGTAGAGTGTTTAACTTTAATATTCGAACTGAGGAGCAGAGGATACAAGCGGAAGGTATTTATACTATGGAAGATAACTAGGGATGGACGGAGGATGAAATGGTAGTGTGATGTATAGAGGCTGTGATGATCGTATCATAGAAACATAATAAGTTGGCTGTACGAATAAGTGAAGCAGAATGTTGGAAGGGGTGATATGGAAAAGCTGTGTAAACTAGAAATCAATCGTAAGAGAACTATGGTGATGAAACATATATACAAATAAGGAAGAGAGAAGATCATGAACGGAATGAAAGTCGGAAGGAAAGTCAGAAGGTCGGAAGGTTGGAAGGTGGGCGTGAATTTCCGGGATGTGACACTATGTTATTTTCCACAGAATTCTAGCTTAACTTTCTTTCATATCTTAGAAGATAATGAAAACTGGTTTCTTGAAGTACATTTTTACTTTATGTCATTGAGCTTAATTTGATGCTAGTTTCATTCATAGCAAGATGCATCCAAAATTCCAGAGTTAGATGAAGAAATTTTGAGAAAAGATAATGAAACCATTATCAGCAATTCTGACAATTCTGAACATCATCCTAATGCAAAAGAAAATATATTTTCATATGAGGTAGTTGTATTCAAGCTTTCCTAATGAACAGCTTTTGAGCTTTTTCTTAGTTTTCAGGAGATGAGGTTATTATTAAAGAGAAACAGTCTCCTTCCATGCCTAGAACAGAGGAAGAACCACAACCAGAGATAAGTATAGCTGCTGCTGAACTACCAGAGCTCAAAAGCAGTAGAGAATGTGGACTGAATGAAACTCTTCTTGCTCACCTAAGGCAACAAGATCTTAACCAAAGTGCAGAATTTACAGCTCCTGCTTGTCAAGGATATGTGAGTAACTATTTCTCTCATGCCCAGAACCAGTTATTCAAGTACAATTACTCTTAGAATGTTCATAATGTTGTTGATTACACAGAATCAGCTAACTGCAGAGCTGAAGGAGATCAAAGAGGTCACTGGAAATCTATTTTATGCTGTTTCCAATGAAGTTAGATAAATATTTGATAGTTTACAATAATAAGCTTTATTACATGCAAGTAGTAGTTAGAGACATGCACATATGTGTCATAAATCACTGTATATCCAAAATTTTAATTAATAAGACCATTTCATCTAGTAGAATGAAAGACCTCTAAGTAAAATCACATCAGTCAGCAATCTTCTAGTTTAAATTATCTTTTAAGTTTATCTAACCAGAAGCTTCGGTCCTCCACATTTGGACCAGTGTTTCCATCACAGCCATTTCATGTTTTTCCAAGTACAAGACACAGTCTCGCAATGGCATCCAGCTAAATTTGAGAATTGGCACACATTGATTCACAACCGCGGCTCGCCCATGTGCGAGTATTAACTGATTACAGTTTCCAATCTCAGAACCCAGACCTACCATCCATGCTGTCATTGTCATTGATGTCAATTTCGATGACGAACGTACTCATTGTGCTTGCCATCATTGCTAACATATTGCTGTCCTCACCCATATTGTCCAATTTTAAAAAACAAAGTAGTAGATCTGGTGAACGAAGTGTTGAGTAGCTAGAAGCAGCTCCAAGCTCCGTCTTTCTTGTTTAGAACTCATGTAAGCTCCAAAATGTACATGATTGGAATTTAGCGGACTCCATGTACATACCGATAGTTGACTGCTATATCGTACTGTATTAGCGAAGGGGATGGAGGCAGTGGTCTGAGCATTTGTATTGAAGATATGCGGATGTCTCCTCATCCTTCGTCATCCGAAGAGCCTCGAAGCAGTTGAGATAAGAAAAAAAGGATACAAGGTAAACGATTCTAATTAAGCGCAAGAAGTATGATCTACGAAGAATATAATCTATGATAAAGAATGAACAATTAATCTTCATCTTCGCCACAATCTTCGACTCCTTCATCATCACAATCCTCCCCCGACTCATCCTCGTCTTCGTCGCCAGAATCGGGATCATCATCGACCGATGTATCCTTGTCATCTGCGTCTTCATCATCCCCATCCTCGTCCTCATCATCCCCATCCTCGTCCTCATCATCCCCATCCTCGTCATCCTCATCATCCCCGTTGTCGCCTCCGTCCTCATCATCTTCGTCGTCTCCAGAGTCAGAGCCATCTTCGTCAGAGTCATCTTTGTCAGAGTCTCCACGGGCCGTTTTGGTGTTTTTGATATCTGAAACAAGGCTGTTCACGCCCGCAGACACCTCCATGGGACCGCTGGTGGTGGCCTCATTCGTCGAGGGCGTCAAAGCAGCTGAATCGGGTGAGGTATTGTAGATGGGAGTCGGAGCACCTGCAATCATTGCAACCGTTGTGCTGAGAAGAGCAATTATGGTGTAGATGAACTTCATTTTCTTTCAAAAAAGACGTTGTTGGCAAACGAGAATGTACATTGCGAAGAGAAACTTACGAGCTCTTGATTGTTTGCTTCAGGGTATGTTGGATAATTCAGAAACACAGAGACCAGGGCAGAAAGCAAGATATATCGAAAAGAGTGTGGAGTGATTCGAAAAGAGTGGCTGTAGTTTCGATAAAGAGAACTAGTGGGGCAGTAGCGAACGAAAGCTTAGCCAAATTTCAGAGTTCGAAGTTTATAAAACGCGCTGTTATTCGGTTTCAAACGAGCTAGAAGTCCCGCCAGGCTGACAGGCTGCTCGGAAGATCGAGGAAATGAGCTCCTGGCCCTGCAAGTAAATGCCGAACTCGACGGTGTCTATCCTGACGATTGAGGATTCAAAATAATAAGTGTAAATGTCTGGAGAGCCATGCGCGCCGCCTAGAGTAAAATCAGTCAACCTAGACATTCACAGTAGAACTCGATTAGAATTTGGGAGTAAACGCTTAAAGGCGAAGCTGAAAGGGATGAACACAGAGACAAATACGGCGATCGCTTATCTGGCTGTTTCACGATCGCGCCCAGTCACACTCAATCTGGAACTCCCCTCGGAAACCATACTTATGACTAGTTGACTAGTCGAAGCTAGTCGAAGGCCATCGGTGGAACGCGCTCCTCTGGGCGAGAAGAAGCCTGAAGGGGCAACAGACGAAGCTGAAGAATCCAAAGAAGCAGCCGTAAAAGAGATACCTGGACGGATTCGGTGCCTCTCCTGCCAGCTCCCCCGTATTGCGCCGCTCAGACGATGCCCCCAAAATCATAGCGTTCGCGATCTCGCTTGGTCACGCATATCCGACTCTCATCTCTCCTCCCCACTTACCCTCTTCTCAATGCACTATTAGGTTTATGGACATGGGCAGCAACATTTGGGGCATCGTCACCACACGTCGCATGGCTCGCTGCTGTATATGTCGATGAGCAGGTGGGGTCGGCATGGGCATGCCGTTGGTGTATTTCAGACGTAGAGGTATATAGTTGTGAAGGCGATGCAGCTGCATGATCCACATGATGGGTCGTTCATGCAAAGGACAATGGAACTTTTGAGAGGTCGGTCATCGTGTACTCTTTCTCCTGTGCTGAAAGGTTCACCTTTGTTTACTCATAATTGTTAACCACTGGTGAAGAACCACGCTTCTGACCGGACTTGCATGTGGACTTAGCTGAGTGACATATGGCCGAATGCATCATATCAAGTATTCTTGATATCGACAAGCAGAAGCACGAGAGGGAGTTGTTAGAGAAGCTCACTGAGATGAAGGATCTCCGTAACACGTTGAGGTTGGTCCATCCTCCGAGGTCAGCGATTGTGTGTACTAACGCCTGCGTTCCTGTTCTAGGCACAAGGTACTGGAGTTATACCATGTAGGATTCGAGACGTCTACAACCCCTGCTGCATGACGAAGAGATCAGAGCATACCCGTACACGACCCCATTAATATCTTATCCATAGCTGTGCGCATCAATATTCCCTCGCGCAGTTCGCTAGCATCATTACTGAGATGGTGCGTCTCTGTTCTTCTTTCCTGGCCGCTCGTCGTTGATGTTGCGATGCTTTAGTTGGATGAGATGACTCGCCTTGAGAAGGAACGACCGCCCCGTCAACAAGAGCATATAGGGCAGCATAATTTTTAAGGTCTTATGGAAAGCAGTTAGGTGATGATAATTGATAAACTACTCACTCGAGTTTGAACTTAAGGGAAATTTAGAAACTACTACGATGTTGTCGTAACTACTCTGATAGAAGCTTCCGAGAGGTATTTATTAACGGCAACCAAGATACAAAATTAAAACCAAGAAAGGAACCAACGGCGGCCTTGATGTCTAATGTATGTACTTAACTCCTTAGTAGCTTCCTCCTGTGAGATGCTTCCCGATGGAGGTTGAGACCACCAGCTTCGACGACGTAAAAATGCTCCATTTGACTGGTAGTTATGGCAGTGATTTTGGAAGGTCACTCTTGTGCGCTGACTCGGCGACGTATACGCTGGGAAGATATCACCAGTACTTTTTATGTTCTAATGGCGAATAAGTTAGGATATCTGAATAGAATGGAGATTTTGATGTAAATAAGAGTTTATCCGATTGTGTTAGTACAAGTTGCAATGGACTAAGGGACATTTCAATGACTCAATAAATTTTTTGATTTATATAACATCAACAACGAGCCAAAGACGGCATCACGTCCGAAGATTCTCATTTCCACCGCGTTTAAATTTTAACGCCTTGGTCTGCCACTGGTGGTGATGCACCATTCCCGACCATCACTCGTTCTCCCGTGCTCATGACATCGTCAACCGTCAAAAATACGAATGCTGGAGGCGGCAATCAGCTACTAGTATACAATGAATATAAGATTTTCTTACCTGGACCTGGAGGGAACACTCGGTTGTTTGGCGGGCTGGTGATTGTCAGTGACTTCCTATCTCGTGAGAGCGTGGCATCCATGAATACCAAACGCTGACTGGAATGGAAAGCATGTGACGAAAAGCCCAGATCCATGAGAGCAACTGACAGATTATATTGTCAGTGCTCTAATCGTTCAAGAGGCACAAGAAATAAATAAAGAAAACTACCTTTTATTGACGTAGCCTTGAGATTCGCAGGAATAGAAACGTTGACACTAAATTTCTTGTTAAAATCAAGCTGTTGAGGAACGTTCAGAAGTTTGGGGCGTGTTAATGACATGGAAGGAGGATTGAGGTATTGTACACGGAATTCGCTGCTCATGGAAGCCTGTCAGAGATGATTAGGAGAAGTGTAAATGACTACTGACGTGTGGAATTCGGTGCCGTTTGTAACGTTTGCATTCGGGTTTGATCCAGCAAGCAAGATATTACTTAAGACTTCTTCGTAAGGATCTCCAATAGAACATATTAAGGATAACTCACCCCATAGGAGTTAAACTAGCAATCGAGTGGTACATACGAGCAATGTTCGTGGTAGGCATGCCACTGTTGCTGATGCGCTTACCGAGAGGCGCGTCCGGTGTGTAAATCGAAGGGGTGAGTCTGTGATCTATTTAGAGCGTTGTAAGAGGTGAAAATGTGTCCAGAAGCGTACACGGGGTGATCTGCGTTTGATTGATTGCCTACGGGATCGCGAATCGAAGCGACAGCAGCATAACCGGTACCAGCTCCGTTGGTAATCACGACTTGACCGTTGGGAAGAAGGATCATCTCAGGCATCGTACGAGGCTCCAGCATGTGTTCGACTTGCCATCCCTTCTTGATTCCAGAGGCGGTCAACTCCATTCGACTGCACTGGTCGGTTGCGGGATCCTGCGAAGAGAGATTCAGAGCAGGAATACGATCATCGGTGCTCGATCCACCACAGACGAGGACTTCGGGGATAAAGTTGGGCGGAGAAAGCGGTAGCAGGGTGGCAGTTCCGTCGAAAGGATTGGTGACTCTGACACCGTTCGGGAGATCAGGAAGGATTGTTTCCGTCTTCTTTTCTATGTCATAGATGATAGTCTGATTGTTTGCTACCATAAAGACTCGGCCGTCCGGAAGAGCGAATCCGCTGGAAAACACTCAGCTCAAGAAGAGGATCGATATACGGATAGTCATACCGAGGGAACAGGTTGACGGGAAGACTTCGCTCAAGAAAAGCGGAAGGACGAGGCACTCCACCATCCTTCGGTGGGAAAAACTCGAAACTATTGACGGGGTCGGTATTATAAAACGGAGTATCCTCGTGCATCCCACCAGCGATCATCTGCAGATTAAAGATTAAATATATTTAACACGAAAAATTGATCGATCTTACCAATGAACCATCGAAGATTCGTAGAGATGACGGATACCATCTAGTTTCGGCGAGATGCAAAGTCTCAGCGTTCTCGATGATCTTACAACCTCGCCCAGCAGGGTCGTCGCAAGGTTCGAAAAGGCGAATAGCCATTCTACCGTCCTGAGCAGCAGTGATTGCTGGAATATTTCCACCAAGACTAACCTACGATACGATGAGTATAATATTTTAAATACTTTATAGAAAAGCATCGAACCATTGTCCCGTTGCTAAGCAAGCCTCCAGATGCACAGAAACTGTCTGAGACTAAGTCTAAAGCAGTCGCTGTATTCGTTTCGAAATTCCACAGAGCGCCCCAGGCAGGATGCCCGTTGATAGTAAGAGGATCATTGGTAGCGCGATCAAAGAATATAGCAAGAGTAGGAGACACGACGATGGCCTCAAGTGCGAGAATACCGGACGTTCCTGCTTCAACAAAATGCCATTCGGCGGGTTGAGGAGCAGCAAGAACTATACCAGCACAAAATGTCAGAGCTACGAGCCGTGTTGTGAAGCCCATTACTGGATTAATCCCCGTAAAATAGACTTTGATCTTGAGCTACTTATATACCGTTATATTTTGCTTTTCGCACCGGATGGTATGAGTAGTGCCAAGAGAATTCCTGTGGACGAACACGCACGCAGAAGGAGTCGATCGCATAATGCTGCTGCGGCATAACAGCTCTTTTCCAGAGATAGGCCAAAGCGCAGGTATGTTTTCTCTTCGGCTTGACTGCTTCCCAGTGTACAGAGAGAAAAAGCCCAAGGACGTGATTATTCCCGTCCGTTGGCTGAAAACCTGAAGAGCACGAGGCCTGTTCTCCCAAGGTATGCTTCTCTAAGGGATAAATTGAAGTCATTATGCGATGAAAAACGGTGTACCTGTAGTTAGAGTCTAGCCTATAATCCGAAACCGGTACTCAGACTGGGAAAACTGTAGTTTAACCGGCGACTTGAAACTATTAGCAGCACTTTCTTCCTTACCAATCTTCACATGGGGTGGATGACCTTAGAATTCATGGGAATTCTTCTATTTATTTGAGTCTACTTGTAGTAAAGCATCTTTAATCGAAATCAAAGCGTCGAGATGCAAGAGCTCTGATCAGAAAGGCGCTATGATATTGTTTTACTACCGGAGGGACAAACCACAATTGTGGTACTCGGCATGAATCTTTGAGCGCAACCTGGGAACATTTGAAGCCAGTAGCCGTTAACCACATCGCTGACATAATCCTCACTATTATAGTAAGCTGATGCTTGTACTCGAGGGAGTTCGAGCTTGCGCCAGCGAATGAATCGTAGCAACATATAGTCTGCTCATGTACTTAAATTTATTACTATGACGCATGAATAATCGCATTCAAAATTAGGTGAATGCACCACAAAACCCATAAGACACATTGTTTGTAATTTAATGAAGTTTTTGGTCAACTAAATCACCAGCTGTTGCTGAAGCATACCATTACAAAAGTGAGTTCAATTTTGCCTGGATATGACGATCTTACATCCTTCATTTTTTTTAATTACGGACGGAGCGTTCTATTATTTCAGAATCTTGCCATCAACATATTATACCTCTAAAAATGTGCTGGAGTATTCAAAGGTGAGCTCGAGCCTAACATTATGTGCCTCTTGCACAGGAAGCTAGAACTTGAAGTATGGGCAAGCATGTTAAAAAAAGCATCTGTCAGGCGATGACTCAGACCACGGCCTTCTACGATAAGCTTTGAGATGTGAAACAATTGATTAGATAAATAAGTCATTAGCACGTGGCTGAGTTCCAGATAGTAAAGATCGCGTTCGGAACAACGAATCAGATATTTCAAAGCGCCGTGCAGCTGAACAGTCTCTATATGATACTCTCACAATTGACAATAAGCTTGAGATGATGAAGTGATGGCGCCACTTCCAGGGAATTGGGTCCGCTATATGAGCTTAATACGTAGGAATCTCGATATGAACAGTTGTGGGCAAAGACTTGAGTAACAGCAAGGGAGACAATCGACAGAATAATGGATTCAATTAGCGATCTTCCCGGACATTAAAATTTGCTATACCCGATGAGACATTTCTGATTGAATTAGCTATAGTTTCGTATAAATGATTCCCATCTTGATGTTGGATATGTGTGCGTCCATTTTATTATCTATATCGATCAGAATGCTTCTCAATGCGATAGCACCTTTCTACACTTACCAGAGATATAATGGAAAAGAATTTTATCCTTTGGAGTGACAAGATCACCAGGGAGTGTACGTTGAACAAGAATTGAGATGACAATATCGGACGGAAAGCGACGCAGATCAGAAAGTAACAGAAGTGTAAGTGTTTCGTGCATTGCTATTTCCTTTCGTAAGCGTTGAATATTTGCAATAGCCTTTTAATGACTGGGAGTAATATACCGCTTCGTTCTACTACCGCAGCCATAGTGCCAAAGTTTTCATTCAATTAGACACGCGATTCCCATATTAGAAGGAAGTTGTGTCGTTCCTGATTGATTGTATCGTAATATGTCATATAAAACTTCTTGATTAGATGCCATTTGAATCAGAAGGGTAAAAAGAGAAGATCATGTGCAGCTGAATTTTCTGACAAGAAACATATAATAGCTGAGGAAATGTAGAGTTTATTGCGATTCAACCGCTCTTCAAATCTTCGGTAACGATATCCACCATGGTAAGTCGTCGCTCCTATGGAAACATCTTCGGCTAATTGCGATTATCTGGAAGTCAAGAATACGGTGGTACGTCGGTGTTGACAAAGCAATATGAATGTCAACTCATTTCATGCTTAACTACCAGTCGTCTTAACAGAGAAGAACGGGCACTATGTCGCTTACTACACTCACAAAAGAGGATGTCATGTCAACGGATCGCTGATGTTCTAAAGACACAGGTGTCTTCTCAAAATGTCTATCGCATTGTCACAAGAAATACTGCGTCGGAGGATTCTGCAGACGATGATATCGATTTTGTCGATGAGCCCACTCGCGAAAGGTGGAAACTTGTCGACAAGCGTCCAAGGAGGATCACACGAAGAAATGATAATGTAATGTATTCGTTTCGTATTTTTTCTGCACTCACGTGGACTGACTGCTGCTCTCTGCTATAGGCTCTATCAAGGGAAAGAGGTTGTATACGGCTTAAAGAGAATGACAGAAGTATTCCAACCAGAAATCATTTGCAACAAGAGAGTAGCAAATCGTCGGTAAGCCACCGCATAATTAGCCTCTACTATTCTTTTTACCTCATTAATGAATGAATGGCACAGAGAGAAGGTACCAACAGTCTTCAACCAGCTGAGAATCTGCGGTATGACTCGTACCAGCATTTTGAACACGTGAGCACTTGTAATTTCTTCTCGTGCTGTACTCAACTTTCAGGGCAACTTAGATGTCTGGCCCTGCAAATTTTCGGAGCTCGAAGACTAGATGCCATCTACAAACGTTTTTAAGGAACGTAGACGATGATCTATTCCGTTGGTACGATTCTCTGTACGAGAAGGGAATTAGTATGGAAGAAATGTATAAGATGTCAACATGGTCAGAGGAGAGGGTAGATAAGGCATTTAAGAGGTTCCTGCCTGGAATGCTTGAGTTTGATCGATACATTCTAATCCAGGGAATAATGAACCTCAGAGCTGGGTATTAGCTCTATAACTCATTTAATACTATTCCCATGTTCTATTGACATGACTTATACATTTTGACTATTATAATGCTTGTTATATTATATGCGAGTTCGAACACCATCCCAAGGCGGAGATATATTAATCTTTCTTCCTCGGTGTGCATATTATCTCAGGATAAGTCCTCCCAATGCAGGCCTTTCTGAGCTCTGGATACGTTCAACACATGCAGTGGCTTAATATTCAGGCTGGAAAAAGTGCGAATTTCAGCGAGCAAAATTGCTCAGATCGAGCTTCTACTTTGAGCTACTCAAGCTTGAGTACTGTTATTATTGAGTTCTGTTTCCTTTGGATCATTTCAAGAAAAATTTACCAGTAATGGATTGACTTGTAAATCGAAATTCCACGATGCTTTGGATATGCGAGAAAGAAGAATTAATACCTGATCACATATGTGAGTCCCCTTGAACTTTAGCGTCTGCAATTCAAATCCAGAGGAGAGGGGCAGTGGTCATATGCCCTGCAAGTGCGAAATCTTTCATAAAAACATGTTCCGCATCGACAATAAGCTCCTTCATTACTGGCATTACTGATAAATAAGTATTTAAGTTAACGCTTGGGCTTCCTAGAGTGCAAAAAAATTCAGATGTACTATCCTATATTTAGTGACAAAGGAAAGGAAAAGAAAATTCACTCTCCACTTTAAAAAATTTTCGAATTTCATCAGGCTGCTGCATAACTAGAGTACATGTAAAATTTCCAATGAGAAACAGTAGGAAAGTGTCGCTAGTTCAGTTGGCTACGACCACGGAGCATGAAAAAATCAATAGTTCGGCGCTCTCCATCCAGTATGAGAGAAACAGACTCGTGGTGAGGTGCAGAGAGTAGCGAAACTGGCCCGTCATCGAAAGATGATACTCCCGCAGCGTTAATCTCAATTAGATTTATATTCGCGAGTTTAACCTGTGACGTTATCGGAAATAGCGGTAGGACGGAAATGGAGTCGAGGTAAGGGATATAGGAAAGCATTCCATATATCTCACTTGCGCGCAACCCTCATCGCGCTGTGTTCAAAATCCACGAGAAACGCTCTAAATCAAGAAACCCTCAAAGTTAAGACCTAAATGACATCTATAGTCTCTTGACGCGCTCTTGAGTATATACGACCTCGAAGCAAAATGAAAGATTGCTATTGAGAATAGGGATGAATTTAGGGCAACGGGAAAAGGCCGTGGCGTCCGTGCATGGTCTGTGCCACGTCCGTACAGTTTTGCACAGACGTCACAGACTTTGCACGGACGCCACGGGCTCATGCACATTTTGTCTTATATTAGATCTACATTATTAATTAGTCTCCTCATGTTTGTATACTTCCTTTTTTCTTTTTCTTTGTCATTCAGTGATATGGACAATGTTCAGCGCCCGTCTTAGACTGACGGACGATTTCAGCTTCTATTCTTAGACTCGGCGCTCGTACGACTTCACTGAGGTGTCCCAGACGCAATAAGTACTTTATGACCTGCTCTCTGAGCCCGACTTAACGTATTCTTTGATCCTTCTATCCTCTTTTATTCATTCTTACTCGACTTATGGTGTTGGAATATTGTAATTAGATTTACGAGTGAGCGCGATCCGGACCACGCCCGCAGTCATATTTGCATTTTTGTGGCTGAGTTTCATTGATATATATATCCTAATTATGTAGATATTTCGTATATAAGTAGTGTACTTTCGAGATTGTACACTATCCGTTTGCCTCACGAGCTCACCGAGGCCAAACGTTATGTCGCTTATTTCAACATATGGGTAGGCAGAGTTGCCACAAAACTATAGAAGTTGTCATTGTGAATCCATCTACAATTTACACCCACAATCTGTCCGAACAACATTTAAGGCTTGGGGTTAATGTCTTCCCAATTATCAATCCTAGATATCATCTTGACTTTAAGTACATGTATTTTAAAGAATTTACCACAATATGTAAATTGGCCCGGGACTCTGAGACCACATACTTACGAAGAGAATAAATTTTGGATCAAGGGATATGTGTAAAGAGCTAAGAACATTTGTCCTGTGCAAGTTTCACGGACTTGCACAGACCTTCAAATACTCAGCATGGACTGCCACGGACATCAGCGCAGACAGGCACAGACAGCACGGACATGCACAGACCTGTATCACACTGACTCAAAGTGGCACAGATGCACACAGACGGGCACAGACTTCGCACAGACAGGCACAGATGTTGCCCAGAGGTGTTTCGAAAGTAAAGAATGAAGTACAGGATTGCATGGACGAGCTGGTCAGTGTCTTGGCGAGTCATGGGCGTCTGTGGAGTGCAAATATAAGGACTTCAGTTAAATATACCATTTCCCTTCATCTCAAAATCATTTCCGACACTTCATTTCATCAGAGCTTTGTGTTTTGTCTCTTAAATATTCATCCAACCCCATCTTAACAACCTGAGCTCATCAAAGAAAGCAAACAGAGTTCACCTTCACCTTGAAACCCACTTTCCTTCTGAATTCAGAAAGCTTAGAAGCGCTACATGGGCTTGATTGTGAGTTCAGTCATTGTTACAAGATATGTCTCTGACATTTGAATATGTCCAGGGCTTTATCAAACATGTCTATCGCTATTTCTCCTTGGAGGAAGCAACGGATAGCAGCATAATGTCAATAAATACCATAAAAAAAGGAAGGACTGTCGTTAATGATGGCTATGTGCCCGTGTACAGTGCATCAGGTGAACAGCCTTTGTTGATATGGTACTTCCCATTTTAATATGAATGTTAGGGCATCTTGTTCAATATGTCGAGAGACCAGAAGAGGAAGGGAAGGGAAAATGTATATTCTGAACCATCTATTTGACTTTATCATCGAAAATCTGACATTTTCTCAGTACCAAATGTTGTGGTGAAACCGAAAAAACTGCTAATAAATGAAGAAGAAAAAATTCTGTATACACGAACCTCTGATGGTCAATATATTCCGCTAGCATCCTCAGCCACAACCCAGATTCCAAAGCCTTTGCCTGATACTACAAAGTGTACATCCACTAAGGATGTTATTATCAATAGTGACACCTGGGATGGATGGCCAGATGGTATCTTTGATCAAGACTTTACATTCAAACAAATGGAAGAAACCTCTAACTTGCGAGTTCATTGGGCAGTTGGCACAAGTGGAGGTGATCGCAAAGGATCTGAACATTCAATAGATTGGGAGGGAGGGAAGAGAACCAGTCGAAAATGCTTGGGGGTTATTGAATGCGATAATCCAACTTGTCAGATCATTACTCGACCTCATGTCAAGTCCCAGCATATTGCTTCACAGTTGGAGAAGTCTTGTCGATGTGGAGCCAAGCTTTTTCGACAAGAATGTAATGTCCCTTCACATTTATGGACCTGGTCTGGTGGAGTGCATTATTCAAACAAAGGCCACCATACCCATCATCGGCCCACCCATCTTCTTCATCTATTTCCAAGAGAGAAATATCAATTTGAGGAGCTTGTTAAATCCCATCCAACATCAGGTCCCCTTCAGCTCATTGTTGGTGTTCCTGGCTTAGATGGTCCAGGAGATTCAGCAGCAGACATATCAGAGGTTTTGTTAAATGCACATCGTGTTAGCAAAGAACGTCAGAAGATCAAGAGAGGTGGAAATTCTCAAACAATTGATGGACTCATTGCTGCATTTGCCAAGTTTGATTCCGACCATCCTAACTTTGTTCTCCAATCAACATTTGGTGCCGAAACTGTTATATCTGTTCAAACTAGCTTCATGCGCTCACAGATGGTGAAAAAAGAACGACTTGATGGGGCTATTAATGGTCTGGTTAATGATGCTGCCCATGGCTGGTGGACAGAGCGCAATTCTTTGCTTATGCTTTCTTCAACCTACTGTCCTGTCCTTCAATGTTGGGTTCCTGGAATTATGACCTACACAAATGGTGCTAGTGGAGCTCATTTTCAGCATCACTTTTTTGCTCTTATGCTCAGCATTGCTCAAGAGGCTGAGTCAAGAAATATTCCAGTTATGGATGAGTTATTTGCTGGGGTGAGTATATTTTATCTCATTAATGACAATTTAAACTTACCCAAGTATTGAAAATTTAGATGATGGATTTTAGCGAGGCTGAACAAAGTGGATTTGTGAGGGGCTTCATCACCTTCTGGATGCAGCGTGCTGAGAACATACGAACTCGTCAAGAACTTCAGGTCAAAGCTGAACGCTTGTTAAAAGGTTGCCGTGAGCACTACCGTGCTGGTGTTACTCGTGTAAGCCGAATGCATGCAGCTGTCCCTCCAGATATGGAAAATGAGTTCAAAAAACGGGTGCTTGCTCTTCTTGATCTGGCCGATTCAGGTGAATTTCTCACTCAGGCAAGACTCATTGTTCGGGACTTTCCAAATCTCAAGGCTTGGATGGAATGGTGGATGCGTCCTTCACATGCTCAGATGCTATTTGAATCAGAGCGCAAGATGGACATAAACCTTTGGAAATCAATTCCAATGACAAACAATCCAGAGGAATCAATGCACTGGAAATTGTATAGTGCCTGTGGCCATAACCATCTCTTCCTTGAAGGGATGTATTCTTTATACAAAGTTGCAATCTATTATGAGCGTCTGTATGATGCCTCTGCCAGTATGTCCATTCTATCTTTATATTTTGTTGCAGTGCTAATTAACTTCTATTTTTAAGAAGGACAACTAATTCGATATGGGAAAGCTGAGCACTGGAAGGTGATTGCGGAGAAGAGTGGTCATAGTAAGCCATCTCGTTCTGATAATCCAGAAAATAAGAAGAGAAAAAAGAATGATGGGCGTCCTCCTGATACTGTCAAGGAACTTATCAAGACAGGAAAGAAAAAGAAACAGGCAACTGAAAAACCTGCATCTGATGGTCAGGTTGTTCTTGGGCCCCCAGCTTATCAATGGAGTGCCAACTCTTGCTATCTTGACACTTCCCTGCAGTTCCTCTATCTTTGTCTTTCCAGGTTTTTTGAAGATCTCTCTCCCATTTTTGCACCTCTTCCACCAGATTCTGGCTTTCGACAAATCTATGCTCATCTTAGAGACCGCAACATGCTGGATTCAAAAGAGCCAAACATTACCCAAATGCTTGGACATCAGAGAGATGGATTGCGCAAAATGCTAGTGGGGAAGAAGATAATCAAAAGGACAAGCTCCTTTGAATCTCTTTGGGTATGTACCTTGCTTTTGCATTGAGATAAAATAGCTTAAAATGGATGAATTAGGTCTGGTTCTATGAGTTAATGGCTCAAGATGATGCTAAAACATCATACCGTCCAATTGCCCTCTTTGAAGTCCTTTTTTCTGAGATTCGGACATGTTCAGGCTTTATTGGAACAGGTGGTTGTCATATTGAAATTCCCAACCCCCTAATGCGACGAAGAATACACCAGATTGGCATTGATGCTCATGAAGAGTTCAATGGCAGCTTTTCTGACTATTTTGCTGATATGATTTCCATTGAGAAAAAGTCTACTCCTGCTGTAGCATGCTGGCACATCCATGAGGGAGCTACAATCTGCTCTGGAACCCGAAAAGATTATCGATTCCTTGTCACTTCACTTCCCATTCTTTATTCTGTAGAAATTGCCAGTGAAGCTAAACCTTCTTTAATCTGGGACTTTCCTGCAACTCTTGTGCTGGATACCAAGACGGCTGCAAAAAACTCTGGTCTAATTTATGATCTAGTTGGCTATGCTCTCACAAACCTTGGGCGTGATCACTGGACTGCACGCTTTGCTTCTAACAACAAAATGAAGATCTTCACATATGATGGCATGGAAAATAACAGCTTCTCCATTCAAGAACCTAATGCAACATTTAATACCCATATGCTTGGAGTTGACATGAGTCTACCAACAGGATTTTCCATTTACCAAGTATTCTACATTCTTCGAGGTGGTGTTAAAGCACAGGATTTATTTTTCAAGTCACGAACAAAGACACTATCCAAGCGATTTAATATTGGTTTCTCAGAGAAAAGTCTCGACAAACTATCTACAGTCACTTACAATGCTGCTGGTTTTGTTCGAATGCATCCCAAGGATCGTTTCTGGCTTCGTAGCCCTCACAGTGCGCCAACAACAGAATATATATCCACAGATGCACCACAACAGACTGCCAATGCTTCTGACTTTGAGCCTGAATCAGAAGAGGAAATGCTGTTGAAGCCAACAGCTATTTCCTTACTACCTCCTCCTCCCCCTTCAAAGAGTGTCATTGAAATACCCTCCACCCCATCACGTTCCATCTCACCTGCATTTTCCGTTGCAGAATCACTCCCAGATTCATTATTCAACCTCAATTGCCGCTGTGGAACTGCTGGAGACGGAAACATGCTATATGATCCCAAGGTTCATGGAGAAGCAATCCAATGCGATGAATGCAAGGATTGGTCACATATTGCATGTCAACGGGAGGGGAGGGCCAGTAATCTTGGAAAGAAGGACTCTTTCATTTGTGACCACTGCAATGTCTCTCATCTTCTGAGAACTCGAAGACAGCCTGAACGTGGATCTAAAAAAAAGTAAGCTTTCAATTGTCTCCCTTTCCCTGTGGATACTCCTGATTATTTAAATAGACAGATGGAAGAACGGACAAGAATAAAGAAGCCTTTGGAAGATCGCTTGTGGTGGGTTCATAATTTCAACTATATCTATTCCATTAGCTTAAATATTTGAAGGTCGGGCCGTGGGGCACTTGCACTCAATGGAGAGTATTGGTATCCTGTTCATCTTATTCACAAAGAACTGGATCAATGGAATGTCCGATGGTGGCGAGATAATATCTTCCTGAACAATGATATTTTACCGGGACAAACATCTTTGGTAAAGGTAGCAGATTTGGTTGACTCATTGTGGATGGATCGCAAAACTAGAAGGAAAATCCAAGTAAGTTGTTTACACGATCTCCTTAATTAACTTTGCCTACAAATATTTAGCTAGGGAAATGGAAACACGCCCATGAAGTTGACACCGTGGAAGATATTCTGGCAGATCCCTCATCGATCCCTTATTCAAAATGTGTTGATGAGATTCTTTCACCGCACAGATTAGTTCTCAAGAAGCTTCTAACACCAGATAGCATCGATAAACCGGAGCAAGCCATACCAGCAAAAAAATTCCTCAAAAAGGCAAAAAAATCACCTACAACAACGAAAATCCCATATGTTGGGTCTCTTTCAGTTATTGAACGTGCTCAAATTTCAAACTGGTTCGAACACCATATTATGGACAACAACAAGAAGCTTCGGCGCTTTTGGCTCGGACTTTTACCCATTGCTCATGCTCATACTATCTACATATCAGCACACCTCCAGCCCAATCCTAAATACCAAAGTCTCAATGAGGAAGAGCGGCTTGAAGAAGCATGGAAGTTCCAATTGAGTGCAGTTCCATCCTTGGATACTGATGTCGATGTGGAAAGAGAATCCTTGGAGCGTCTTGAAGAGGAAATGTTTGAAGTTTCAGTGCGTGCAGGAGTCGCAGGTAATTATCAGTGGGGACTCGATGCCGGACAACATCAAGATTGGAATCCGTACTGTGATCTTCCCGAGCATTGGAATCATGGAGATCGAGAAGGCAGTGATGGAGAATTAGAGGTATGAGCGTGTTCTACATCTTCTTGACAAATATCTTACTATCATTACCTTAACTGTAGTATGGACCCGATTTCATTACCAATCCCCCTCTGCCTCCGATTGAGAAAAAGACTCGCCCGAAACCCCGCCCAAAAGGTGGTAAAATGAAGTAGTACTATGATCATTTAGATGTTTATATAGTGTTAGAGACATCCTATTTTGTGTCTAAGTCAGACTTGACGAAGCTATTAAGTAATGAGAGTCTTAGATATATGGCATAGATTTCGTCAAGATGCACAGACTTGTACACAGGTTGACTAAACTAACACCTACCCAGCTGCACGGACGTCATATGGACCTGCACAGAGGTCAATAACGCACAGACCGCTTTGCACAGACCTTGAATACTATGGCACAGACTTGCACGGACTGGCACAGACGGCACTGACATGCCACGGCCTTTTACCTGTGCCCCCTCCTGGTACGGTATCTTACGGAAAGAAGCCATATCCTGTCCCATATGTTAATGTCATAAACAAGGGTCCTGGCGGCTTAAATTATCGCGATTTAAGCCGCCAGGACCCTTGTTTATGACATTAACATATGGGACAGGATATGGCTTCTTTCCGTAAGATACCGTACCATCTACTGTGCATACAGATACCCGTTCTGAGCCCTAATATCATGTACGCAGGAGGAGGAGAAGAGATGGGATCAAAGGATAAATAAGGGACAAATAGTTAAGTTTCTCGCTTCGCTCAAGAGCGCTGCCCATATTTTGGACGCGGTCATCTTGGGCATCTTTAAATAATTTTGTTTCACACTATCTCATGGCAAATCTCATGGAAAATATAACTGACCCCAAAGCCCTGCAACCGCAGGAGCTCATTTTTAATTCATAAATAGATGTCTGTAACGCAATAGCTGGGTAGAAGAATAAATCAGAAATCTATGTGGCGGCTCTTCTGATATGCATTATACAAGGTGGATGTTCCTTGTTCTATGTATAGTATAATTTTTGACAATAACGCAACTTCCAACTGGCACTGTCCATATGGTATCTGGGATTTGTGCCGAAGATAGGAACTTCCGTTGCCCCATTTTATAATAATTCCATTAGTCTGAACCATCTACTTGCATCATCGTCCAAGCCTCCCTGGGGTTAATTCATCTGGACCTGCACATATAAAAGATGTCCCGTGTATACAGAAAATATTCACCTTCTTGGACTCACAAACTCCAGTAAGCTCGTACCTTCCTAACTGCACATCACTCCAAGCAATGCGCTTCTTCACTACCGTAATTCTTGCCGTCGCATTCTTCGTGTCAATCACCAATTCATCTGCAATTCCTGATGGTACATTCTTTTGCTTCTGTATCATTAAATTGGCCGAGAAACTAATTGATTCATCGAAATAGTTAGAGACAGTAAACTCATCAATCGCCAAGATACTACTGACGGATGCGGACAGGTATGAAATCTATGCCAGTGTCCGTTGAGATACTGATACTATTTTTGCGCTTATAGCCTAGCGGAAGGTCTTGCAACTAATATGCTAGCATATTTGCCGAACTAGTCTACTCTGGGACGCTGAGAAGGCATAGGTTAATGTCATATAATGATTTGTTACAAGGTTTTTGAGCAAAACTTGAAAATTATCGAAAACTTGCGCACATGTTAATCTAACTGTCGAAGGAAATTGATCGTAATTAGTCGAGCAGTCAAGCAAGTGCGTCCCAGGAGGACTTTAGCACTGCCCGGTGGACTAGGGGGATAGCCCAGCGCTGGTAGCACAGTAAGATAGTCGTCTGTCGTCTGTCGTTATTCTCATCCAGCGGCTGCCCTCTGCCACTTGACTTGTACAGCCGCCGGATGTCTCCGCTGTCTACAATAGTGTGTATATTTATCCTAATCTATGCGTATGCCTATCTTATCTGTCAGCCTGCACTGCCACAGAGGTATAAAATAGCATAGAGGCGTAACAGATGCACACCTATCATCCATAAGGGTTCCAAGTAGAGGTATATCAATGATGCAAATATCGTGTGCATCAAGAAGCATGCGAATGAGCTGCCGCCGCAAGTAAGTCCCAGTCATGTTGAGCACTCGATTTTCCAGACTAGCTGGGGATATCGAGATGGGTTGACAAAGAGCAGGTCACTTATGCTAGTTTACAAGACAAACAATGACATTTCGGAGGAGGAGAACGCGGAATTTGATGTGCGTGGATAATACCTTTGAGTGATGTGCGTGATTGGCGGTATTTGCGCAATCAGGACCTTGCCCATAATAGACTGGAGCCATTCAGCGTTTTGATATCCCCTGTCTCTCCCTTTCTTTCCCTGTCCGCTCTTCTATCCTTTCCCAACTGTTCTCTTTCAAGACCTCTTCGCCACTTTCTTTAAATTTTAAACTTTTAAACTTTATTCCAATGGCTGCTAGAGTACGTCTGTACGCGTATACGTCACCGTGCCCCATATGAACGCATAGCGCAGTCACAAGCCCAATTTTTGAGAGAGTACAAGCTCATAGTCATTGGTGGAGGAGGTAATTACCTATTTCACTAATACTAGAAGCTCTTTCTAACTAAAGCACGCTATTTTAAAGCTGTCGGAAAGTCCGCGCTGACCATCCAGTTCATCCAAAGCCACTTCGTACAGGATTATGACCCCACCATAGAGGGTGAGTGCAACCAACATTTAAAATGGAATTCAGTCTCATATATGTCTTCATGAACTACAGATTCGTATACAAAACAGTGCGTGATCGATGAAGACGTTGTTCTTCTCGATATACTCGACACAGCTGGACAGGAGGAATACTGGTATGTTATTAACTATCATTCCTTCTCTCTCCCCTCGCGAAGCTATTGGCCTATAACCCCCTCATTAGTGGCTAGCTATGTCGGTTATGCCAGGCCGATGTTCTAGAGTTGTTGTCCTTGTTCAAGTAATCCATTTCGGGAGACTAATTTCCCTGCCTTTCATTCAAGGTCCATGCGGGAACAATACATGCGGACAGGCGAAGGATTTCTTCTCGTCTATTCTATTGACTCCCGCGGCTCCTTTGAGGAAATCGCCACCTTCCACCAGCAGATTCTGCGGGTGAAGGACCAGGATTTCTTCCCTGTCATTGTGGTGGCCAACAAGTGCGATCTTGAGTTTGAGCGGCAAGTTAGCATGAATGGTTCATCTATCGTTATACTTTATTCTTGCTTGATGTTGACTGTCTTTTTGAAATAGAGGGTCGTAACCTTGCCCAACAATTTAAATGCAAGTTCATCGAGACGTCGGCAAAGGACCGGATAAATGTCGACGAAGCTTTCATTAACCTGGTCCGAGAGATCCGGAAATATAACAAGGTGCAGTGATTCGTTTTGAATGAAGAGAAATCCTCTCTTACCGAGGGGCTTCTTAGGAGCAGAAAACAGGGCGCCCTGCACTTCCAGGTACCGGTAGAGGTCCTACAGAAGCATTTCACGGCAAAGATCAAAATGACGATGGCGCAGGTGACTGCTGCGGTAGCTGCGTCGTCCTTTGATTTCTTTGTCTCTTCCTTTCTTCTACTATCCTTTCATTATATCTCCTCCACTCATTCTCTGAAACTTACTCTGCTTGATCCCGTTTGTCATATCTCCTTCACTCTGATTCACTCGCTATTCTGAAAATGCAAGAATTTTTGCTGGCATTGTTAACGCAGCCATTTGTAAATATACATTCATGCAGGTACTAGTAGAGTACCATTCTGACATGATTCCTTCTCACATCTTCCTTTGTAAAAAGTCACGGATGGTTTCTACTCTTTCGTAAAGCTCATATTTATGATCATCAAATGCTCAGTTTAGAAAGCTTATGAACAGAGAAAATTATCTTCCTACCACGCAGGGAAGTATGTAGATAAGCAGAGGAATGCGCAGGAGAGGATTTGTCAATATTTTCACAAATTAAAACAATTTGCTAGTCTTCGCCAGTATCCTCCAAAACGTAATTCAATGGGCAGTATGTGGTTTGTACTCCTTGGATGTATGTACCTGTTAGTGGTTAATCATATATGTTATCATAGCATGGCACATCGTACCTACCCCGAATGTTCCGGGTAAGAAGCCACTAAAGTCGTCCAAAATAGTAATAAATAGCCTAAATTCATCCAAAATTTGGCATTGTTTCACCTGTTTGGGAGCCACGATGGAATCAAAACTTCAACAAGGGGTAACAAATTCATTAAACCAGTACAATAGCTCAGAAATCGGTGCTTAAGGAGACCTCTTTCCACTCTTCAATGCGTGTCAATATCTTTTCTGACTCGGTTTTGATGACGTTGTAGCAATCAGTTCCCAAAGCTAGCCCGGGGGGGAATACTTTGCCCGCTGCAGCACCTTCTCCACGTACAACGTCCACGATAGCCTCGACGCCTTTTAGAGGATCACCAGGCTGATTTCCATTGTTCGCTGTAAAAATTAAAGTTAGTCAATGTTATACACCGAGTGATAACGCTGAATTTATACCTTGTAATGATGCTTCAGATTTATCATGGATGGGTCTGTAGTCTGGAATTCGAGCGACAGGTGGAGATCGCTGGTCTGCAGACAAAAACGATGTTCGGAAAGCGCCAAAATCGATACAGATGCTTCTCAAGCCCAATGGTGATATTTCTGCATTCAACGATTCCGAAATACCTGGAAGAATTTCAGTGATAGTATCTAAAAATTAAACTGAATAATACCTCGCAAAGCATATTTTGTAGTAGCATATAAGCCAGCATACGGAACTTCCCTATAAATATATCCAAGGCTATTTAAAGAGAACAATGGTCGTTGTAAGATTGAATGACTAACCTCCAGCCGACAAGAGAACCTATGAACACGACAGTTCCTGTTTTCTTCTCTCGCATGTAAGGAAGGAATGCGCGAGTAACGTTAAGTGCTCCAAAGACGTTCGTACTAGAATTATCGAAGTCAATAAAAATACGAAGAGGCGAGATCTATCAACGCCTACTTGAATTGTTCTAGTGTTTCTTCAGGACTATCCGAAGTGTATGATGTGTTGATCGTGCAATACAATTAAAATAGACGCACGTGCTTTCTTCGATTGCACCAACCAGAATGTAACCTGGATTGAATGTCAGTTTCAGAATGCTAAATTGAAGAATGCAGAAACGTACCTGCATTGTTTACTAAAACATTGATTCTGCCATGGATGGCCACAGCCTTCTTAGCTGTCTCCTTGAGCGATTCAAGGGGAGAAGTTACGTCCAGTTCCAGCGTATCAGCTCCTTTTGCTTTCAAATCATCGAGTTTTGACATAGATCTCCCGCGACCAGTAGCAATAACTTTGTCTCCGCGCTTTAAAGCTGCAAGAGTAAGATCACGTCCTAAACCAGACCTAAAACAGTTTCAATGCCAAATTACAGCCTACGAGGAAAATTTTCTCACTCACGAAGTACCAGTAATCAACCAGACGAGTTGAGAGGGCATGATGTGTGTGTGTGTGTAGTGGGGAAGAAGTGGAAATGGAGATTTCTAGCACAGGATACTGCTCCCCTTTGTTGTCGAGACGTTATTATACGAAAACTGTGACCCACTCACGGGGTGTAAATGAGTGCGACAGTTCCATTGTAGATGTTTCGTAATTCGATATCGATGGGTTCAACCATTTTGCTTACAACACCTCGTTAGAGTCCACAAAATGCCGAACTTCTGCTTCTTAGCGTATGTGATTTGGGCCGAAAGTTATAAACGCAACTTAATAATCAGCGTTAACTACCAGGGTAAGACAAGGGCGTCGGCAGGAGTATTCTGGAAGAGTCATTCATGCCTCCCAAACCAAAGGGAAACAAACGCTGTGATAGAGAATGCCATCGCGCCGCGTCACCATCAACGGACCATCGAGCTTAACTCGGAGGGAGATATGGGATAGCCGTCAACGCATATGCATTCGGCATCATCCAAACAGGGACAAGTGCGTTAAATTTATCCACTTCTCCGTCTATTTGAGTACCCTAATGATTCCATACAAATACCCACCTCCGATGAAGACGACATGCTCGAAGGGCCAAGTTTTAATACTAAACAGGAAATGGTAATAGTGTATATTTGGTGTAGGGAAGGTATCGGAGGGCTTACTATTACTATCGTAATTGAAAGTTCCACCTCATACATGGGTCTTCCAGATATAAGATCTGACAACAGAAGAATATCACAGGTCTCTTCTCGTATTTGACCTCCACACAGTAGTAATTCATTATTGATAGGCGTGATAAGACGAGAGCACACCCAATAGCACTAAGGACTCTATTGTGACACTGTCGAGTACTATGCACAACACACATGCACACCACAAATGTGTTTCGTATGATAATCCGGCTATTAGTAGATTGTATCCGCTAGACAAGCCCATTGAAACCACAGGAATGTATTTCTGGTCGCTTCTTGCAACGAACCAAAACTAAAAAAAATTGACGACTCACCGCTTAGAGCTCATGTACACCTCTCAATTAGGTTCGATCCAGCACTGGACAGCTACACGCGTTGGATGTGGCTCAGCGAGTGTAGGCGCAGGAACTACGACCACAGAGGCTGCTGCCCTCCACAGCCGTAATGCTTCATGATAGTGACGTGTTTGACGCCAAGGGTTTCAACTGCGTATCAAAGGACTGCATTGTCGAGGAGAGGAGGTTAGCGAACGTGAACAAAAAGAAACCTGACGCAAAGCATACGTGTAAAGAGGGGGCAGGAGAGTAGAGAAGTGGAGGTACAGTTATATACAAACGGGACAGGAAAAGGAGGACAACGAAGGAAGGGTGATAAATGCAACATGACGGGATGGAATAGGTATGGTTGGGACAGGACGAGTAACAAAGAATACAAAAGAGGTAGGAGGAGATAACGAGAGTGTGTAGGTAGTAAAACTTACAACGTTGAATCCTGGTTAGCGATATTTCCAGAGGTAAACACTATCCCAGAGTAGCTGAGAAGATGGCCTGTTCAGAAACGCACGAAACGGAGCAGTCGAAGATCGCGAACAGCCGTTCTACAGAGGAGGATGGAGAATCAGCGACTGATTTGAAAACCGAGAAGATGAGCGGGGAGTGAAGTGAGGACGGTGTGCCAAGTCCGGGCGAAGGAGGGAAGGAGCCTCCTCTCTGATTTCAAAGGAGCGGGTGCTAAACAACAAGGGCTATAAAGTACTATACGAACGGGCGAAGCAGTGAAGAAAGAGAAAGCACCTGGAAGAAAGCAATGGACGGAACTCACTTTGCCCGCCCACTGCTAGATTTTCCAACAATCCGGGATGGTTCACATGGGATTAGGCGCGAAATGAGGGGCTGCCGTTGTAGGGCCCTCTATCTCGGGTAGTAGTAGCCATTACTCGACGAAATCAACGGATTCAAGGTTGACGATGACAGAGACTTAGAGGAAGACGAACACATCCGCGCTTCCAGTGGGGTGGAAGATCGAGCAAAAATGAGCGGGAACAGGGCCAACGCGCGCACTGCATGTGTATGAAATATCATCTGTTATAGGGTCTGAGTTTGGATGTTTGCTATGAAAGAGTGAGACAATGAGATAGCAGACCTCGCACTCGTTCACTTTTTGCTGGGAAGTGAGATCCCAGAATTAGTACTAGCCCTAAGGGCATGGCAGCACCACCAGCGCGATAATATGTTTGTCCTTGCAATAGAAGTCGTGCTCGTTGAACTGCCTGAGAAGAACGCAATGCGCACAGTGCTCAGCAGCGTGGCAAGCGTTTTCATTCAGCCTCTTCTTGGTGAGGGTTGATGCGGGAGCAGCGAGTAAGGCGTGGAATTGTCAGAAGCAAGTACAGATCTTCGCTGACATCGTGAAAGCCATACCAGTGGAAACCGGTTGTGATCATTGCCATCAATGTACGTGAGGAAAAATTGAACCTTGGTCAAGGAAAAGCTCCGCCTACCTAATCAGCGACGCGCATTTGCAGCGTACCTTATGGCAGGAGTTCTAGGGATTCCTCCGACCTGGGCTTTAAATAGATGCACACAAAGACACGTGTTCCCCCCTCTAGCCCACCTCAGCCCATGAAATGCCTAGACAGGAAATTAGTGACGTCATCAGGAAATGACCATCTTTTCCAACACCTATGTGCACCTTCCTCCACAATCTCTTCTCTTTCGTCTTCGTTAGCGCCTTTATTTTCTACCTCCACATACCGCTCTATCTCTCAAGTCGTATACACACACATAACGACCACATACTTTTGGAAAACACGTGCACCATGACATCCGCACCTGAACACAACGACCTCACAACATGGCTTCAAGCACATCTGTCCACGTTGTATGAACCGCCCGCGACCGCAGATGACGCTGATTTTCAAGCATCGTTCAATTCAACATTTTCACCGAGCGCGCAAATCATTGTTAATCACCAGATGTCGTCATTGGACCAGTTCAAGGATAATCTTTTGTCATCAAAGGCAGCTATGACGAGGGCGACTGTGCATTGGAAGGAAGTGATGCAGGTGGACTCGCCTAGTGAAAAAGTACGAATAAATCTCTATTAATAAGATGCTGTCTATAATTAATATTTGTTCCTAAAGTCCGGGATCGTCGCAGGATTCTTTGTCGTTACGCGCACTATGAAATTCCGTATACGCGCTAGTCCTGCTCAGAATAATGGATACAATTCCTTTAGTGCTAAGTACGTGTCATAAATATCTCCAGATTTGATTTTCATCATACTCGTTATTCATTCCTATAGGATCGACCAGGATCCTGGCGCCCCATCTGCTGCGGAGGATAATTGGCGAATCACACAACTCTTTCTAACGACAGAGAATAAAGCTGCTCAAATTCATCTAAAAAGTGCTGCTGAACCTTTTGACACGGCTACAGTTAACCCATCGCTGATAGAGCAGACACATGGTGTAGTGTAGATGTAAAGTAGGGCTCGTGTTGGCTCAAAGGAAGATATTGGCCTGCATTTAGTTGGACTGTGAGCGTCAATTTACGAATGTTTGAGATTCAAAACCACCTACTCTCCTATTTGCGTTTGTGGCTGCTTATGATATTCTCGTGTACCAGCTATATAGCTTCTTCCATTCAAGCTCATGCAATGACCTATTTGCTTCATGAACTCATCCAGGGCAAACGATCCCTTGCTTATTTTCTCTGATAAACTAGGAGGCCTTTTCCGGCATATAAACATTGGAGGTTTAGATTTCATAATGAAAATGACCATAGTATATAGCGGACCCAGGTACAAGTTAATTCTTAGTCAACGATGATGTCGGAAAGATTAGGAATACCCATCTTTAAACTGTAACGCTGAAGCCGATCATATCATAGCCATACAGTTCCTGATAGTGGTTATCGATATCCTTAAATACCACGTCTTCAGCAGTGCCTAGATCGAACGTCCCATAATGCCCATCACAGTAGTCGCCGCTGCTTTTACACCGCCGTCGAACCGTTTAGAGCATTTATTTTTGTAAAGGTCAGATATGACTGGAATTGTTTCAGAATGACACTGCTTTCAATAAAGTTGTCGGTATCCAACTTACGCTTCGGGCGCTGGCAAAAATACACAAGTGACGACGTTCGGACGAAGTGGACATCCTATTTTGGAACTCAGGGTCTGATTCAGTACCTTATTAAGGTGTGTCGAAACCTTTCTATTTTTAGAATTTTGATAAATTATCTGGTAGGTTGTTCCTGCTGCAAAGCTCAGTTTTTATATTAAGAAAATAACAAAATAGGTCGCATTTACAACGTCAATTTCCCTTGTAAAAAGTAACGGTGACTGAGCGATGTGCACCATATATTATCTCCGCGTCATTGTGGCAGATAAAAATAGATGACCTTGATATGTTGCCAGCAAACCCTGTGCAGTGAACTGCCACTTCCGCATTTAACAGTCCTACCTATAGTCGTCCATATTGAAAGTCGCTGAAAAATTGGAATTTATATTCTGACTTCATTCCTCCCTGAAATCTCTCTCCGACTTGTACGTTGCGTTTCTCTTGAGCTCCTTCAAAGTTCATGGCGACACGTTGTTGATGAAAGGGACAACACTCAAATGAAACTGACAATCATCGGAACGAATCCACATTCTTCAAGGCACTGCTTTGTCGGCCTCTTAGTTGTCTAGCCGTTCGTTCTTATTTCATTCAACCACTTGGACTTCAACTAGCTGCCAACTTTCCAGCGATATGCGTCAAACGCGGACGATCTCAATTTGCGATGTTTTAGGATCGAGCGTTGGGTAATTCCAAAAGCAGCGTTCATGTCAGGGGACGATCTAGAGCTGAGGCCTCGTACACGATGGCTCCCCTCAACATCTTGGACCGGTTCCAGTCTCTCCATACCGCCGCCACCAACCCAATTTACTTCCAGAAGCTCGGGGTAAATGCCAGATAGGGCGCTAGCTAGGCACAAATAAGCTTTGTACTGAGAATCTAACTCGTTTATATCGGCATTCATTATCACTCGGGGCATCGACTTCCACTGTTACAATGCCGGTGTCGGGGCATCAATTTTGTGGGCCCACCGATACTTCATGATGGTAAATATAACTTCTAACACTGATCAATCCCTCAGGTTTGCCGAGAGTCAATTTGACAGTCATATCCACTCTTGATCCGCTCTCATGATGCGCCCTGCTGTAACTCGCAAGTGATACGGCATTTGCACCCCTGTGAATTTAATAGCGACAAGGTTTACTGCAAATAGCGCCAGCCAGGACAACGCGTGAAGACCTGGATACGGAGCTATGCTTAATGGAATTGACACTTCGCATTCTATGCGTTCGTCAATAGCTTCGTGGGTGCGTTTCTAGTCCATGGCTACCAAGGATCCATTCTCTGACTTGAGGTATGAAACATACCGACATTTCCGTATCTTTCGAGATCACTACAATAACTTGAAATGCCGTATCCAGACAGGTCTTTGGGTTGACATCAAGCTAATCATTCTACGTAGGGCAGTGACACACGAAAATACCACCATTTTACAATCCCAAACCCAGTAATTCGTTGTGAATTTACGGATTTCTTTAGTATAAAGTTCATTCCATTCTCTTCTCAAGAAATCCGATACCCCGCTTCCCCTTACTTTCTTTTAATCATGCTTCAGATCCCAAGTTTATTATTCTTTATAGCGTCGAGCATCCAGTTATCATATGCCTCCGTCGGTCCTTCTTCAAGCTTGGTGGTTTCGAACAAAGTCATCTCTCCGGATGGCTATACACGATCGTAAGTCCTGCTTTAAATTGTTCTCTTCTCTGTCGTCGCTCAACTGATGATGCACAGTTCTGTACTTGTTAATGGTGTTTACCCCGCCCCGCTCATTAAGGCTACTAAGGTATGCGAACTTTCGTGCTATGTTTTAAGATGATCATGATCATGATATCTTGCAATAGGGGGATAAATTCAGACTGAATGTCATAAACTCCTTGACTGACAATACAATGCTGAGGACTACCAGTATTGTTCGTGAATTTTCATCAATTCAATTCTTAACGAGCTGAATTCTCATATTACACAGCATTGGCACGGCATTGCTCAACATGGTAGCAATTGGGCAGATGGGGTGGCGGGCGTCAGTCAATGTCCTATCGCCCCAAATCATTCATTCCTATATCAGTTCTCTGCACCCGACCAAGCTGGGACATTTTGGTATCATTCTCACTTTGGTATACTTTCTTGTTTCGTTGTTCTTTTACACCTATACTTATAAATGATGATATCATCTTATTCATTCAGGCACTCAATATTGCGATGGTTTGAGAGGACCGCTGGTGATTTATGATCCTCGTGATCCCCACAAAAATCTCTATGATGGTTCGTATTTGAAATATATTCAGGCTGATACATAAATTAATCTTCCTGTCACCTTAAACAGTTGATGACGGTATATTTTGTAATGTTGTAGATGTTGATTTAAGCACTAATAGCTGCGATAGAATCAACCATCATTACGTTAGGAGAGTGGTACGTGGTATATCCAGATGGATTTTTGAATGCATTGTGATAGTGTGATAGGTATCATACTCAAACACCTTCCATTGTAGGAATTGCGCAGGCGGATTCGACTTTGATCAATGGAAAAGGCCGCTATCCTGGTGGACCAAAAGTTGACTTAGCTATTGTTAATGTCGAGCGCGGCAAGCGGTATCGAATTCGTTTGTTATCAATTTCTTGTGATCCCAACTATTTCTTTTCAATTGATGGTCATAACTTGACAATCATCGAAACTGATGGTCAAAATACTGTTCCAAATGTTGTCAACAGCATCCAGATTTTTGCTGGTATGGCTTTCCCTTCCTTACCTGCTGATGACTCGCTAATGACATACTGATAGGTCAACGTTATTCATTCGTTCTAAATGCTAACCAACCCGTCAATAATTATTGGATTCGTGCCCTTCCAAATTCTGGTTACAGAAACTTGACTGCTGGCTATTCTGGTGGCGTCAATTCTGCCATCTTGCGCTATAAAGGAGCTCCTAATAGAGACCCGACTACCAACTCTACACAGAACAATCCACTGAATGAGGTCAACTTGCATCCTTTGACCAACCCTGCAGCACCTGGTGCTCCGACTCCCAGCGGCGCTGATAAGTCGATTAATATTGCCCTTTCTGTTGACCTGGTTGCGGGGAGGTTCCTAGTCAATGGAACGAGTTTCATTCCCCCTACTGTTCCTGTTTTACTACAGATCCTCAGTGGCAAATATTCGGCGCAGGAACTTCTGCCACAAGGTTCTGTGATCCCTCTTCCTAAGAATAAGGTTATCGAACTCAGCATACCGGCGGGAGTCATCGGTGGGCCGGTAAGTGGCCAGCCCTTTGAATCTCAATACACAGCCGTTAATAAGTAATTTATCCAACAGCATCCTTTCCATTTACACGGCGTGAGTATCAGTTATGGTCGATGGCGCTGTTTCGTTTATAAATTCTTTTTAGCATGCTTTTAGCGTCATTCGTAGCGCGGGAAGTGATAAACTTAACTACATCAATCCCGTACGGAGGGATGTCGTCAGTATCGGGGACACTCTGGGAGACAACGTCACAATTCGCTTCACTACAGACAATCCTGGGCCTTGGATCCTTCATTGGTGAGTATTCAACTTATTATATAAGATATAAATCTCATGTGTTGTTATACAGCCATATCGACTTTCACTTGGATCTGTGCGTTTTACGTTGCGCGTAGGAAGCTAATCATACTAATGAAACATTATTATTCCTACAGTGGAATGGCTATTGTATTTGCTGAAGATACTACGGATACTAAATCTCTAATCAATCCACCCAGTCAGTTGTAAACGCGTTAAATAGTCGAGATATTAACCCCTCTCCCTTCTAGGTTCTTGGGATCAACTTTGTCCCATCTACAATGCTCTTTCTCCGGCTCAAACATCAATTCACACTGTTGCTCCCGCACCAACCGCTTAATAGTTTTTACTTGTTACACTATCATGGAAACTCAATTTCTTTCAATACAATTAATTGCATCGCTCGGTAGTCATTGCTAATATGTAATTACGACGTCTATAGCACTAATATTAAATGTTGTGTTAATGTAATGCTAAAGTCCAAGCGAACAATCGTCCCTAGTGATATCGAGGTCCATCGATGGTGTGATAAGCTATTTCGATCCTTATGAAAGTATGATGCCAATTCAATGGCGTGTAGTCTGAGTATGTCCGTGAGATTTTTTGGATAGTAGCAGATTTTGAATAAGTGCCTGTTAATAAGGCTAATGTTAGTTGTGATGACATATTATAATTTTCTTTTTGGAAAAGTACCTTAACATTCATGCAATTGTGCAATAGCCAAGCACGCCTGCTGAGGTCCTCTCCTCATTCTTCAGCTCAATTGTCGACGGATTCACGGACATCAAACCCTCTTTATTCATCAAAGGTGTCGTGTCGATGATGGCAGCTGTAGATACGATCGCAAAAGAGTCCATGGTTATGAAGGGAGTCGAAGATGTGACGAATACTGAAAGCATTAACTATGAGAAGTACTTATGCATGATAGAGCAGCTAATATTAAGACTGATCAAATCTACATAGCATGCGTTCGAAGAACCACAGCAGTGACAATTGTACGTTCCGATGCTAAATACCTATGATTCTATTTATAGTGCAGTGTAAAGTTCGAGTCAGTGATTGCTATAATGTGAAAATACATACAAGCATGCTTGGATTCCATCAAGATTGTGCCGAGTTAGCATATTCTCGGGTTGATCGGTTAGCTCGGTGAAATGTCTAACACACCCAACATAGGCATAATTATGAGGGAAATGCCGCTGTGAGATAGCCGGCTTCTTGATGTCGATAGGATAGTCAAGAGGGAAGCGATGCACGTGAATAGAATCTCAGAGACTTACAATGCGCGTGAAATGCGTAGTTGAAGGTCTCCTTATTGAGAAAACTGCTCTTCTAGCTACGTGTACACTAGTTACAGTGGCGTGCAAAAAGAATGCACGTGACAATTTTTTGGGCATTGTACAACTTGTTGCATCCATATCTTCGCCGTTTCCCGATCATTCTCTGTGATTTAAATTAGAATACGAAGATATAACTCTAATCTACAGTATCGTAGTATATTAGCTAAATAGAAATAAAATTACATTTTCTACAGCCATATTTGTAACATATGTGATTTTCCCAAAATGCGCAAATAAAGATGAGGGCGGCAAACTTTGTTAAGATACTCAAATGACATCAAATCAACGATATGTTG
>ML213636.1:163516-199347 GCA_004379715.1 Crucibulum laeve
CACAGAGAATGATCAGGAAACAGCGAAGATATGGATCCGACAAGTTGCACAATGCTCAAAAAATTGTCACATGCATTCTTTTTGCACGCCACTGTATTTATACTATTCCAATATGCACTAAAGAATCAAGTGAACAGTGGTAGTTAGAAGCGGATAGGGGCAGAAAAGAATTGGATGGTAAAGTAATGAAGTGGGTCAGTAAGAAACTAAGTAGTGAGTAACTAAGTAATTCGGTAAAGCTGCATGTTCGTTGATAGTGTAGCGCGAAGAATAACTTGAAGTTCAGCCGAACTAGCCGACTAGTTTAAGATAAGATAAGATGATCTATAAAAGATCCGCGCCAAGGTCTAGACCTTACAGACGCTGAACACCCATCAAGTTGCTACTCGACGAGCGAATGAAGTTCGAAACTGCCCATTTTGAAGGTCCAGCTGTCAGCCGATAGAGATTAACTGCTGTTTCAAGTTCCGCAGCGCGCTCTGGTTTGCAAAGTTTTATGTAGAATTTGACCGGAACATCGGAAACTCCATTATGCAATTGCTTCTCGCGTTCGCGCTGCTAGTCTAGTTAGCTATTCACGTCGTTACATCACTGAAATATACCACTAAATATGATTGATAACGGGAAGATATTACAGTAATCAAGAAAATGAAGAAAATCTGTAAGTTGGAGGCGCTGGAAGTTTTCAAGAGGGTTCAGGCGCGTATTATGTAAGCAAATTACCATGCTGATAACATTTCTAGAAGGAGATTTGATTTCCTTTTCACATTCCTGCATTTTGGAGATGAGGACTGCACTTTGACCGGTGGAAACTAGAGAATCGCCAGGCTCCTAAACAAGCTGTTCGTCTTACGAGGCTGCCTCAATGAAGAGATAGAGATATTTTATTCTCCCTCCTCGTATTAATAAGCTCATGAGATGCACGGTTTGTTTAAGAGTCTGGAGAATCGCTATCTTAATTGTTCAAATCTTAGCATTTACCGATAATTCTGACCATTTTTCCTTGTTTTTGCCGTGCAGAGATCATCCTAAATATTATTTATACCGTATTTATAGCTCACATTAATTGGTGTGTTCCTTTCCGAAAATGTACCGCCGTGCTCGTTTGGAGTTCTAGTGACAAACACTAAACCACCTCCCAGCTGTATTCTTAAGTATGTTGTCTTTACGTGAGTGTACATCATCAGCAACTATTTTAAGCGTGCACTTTTCTCCCTTTTACTTTAATCGCTCAATCACTTCACCGTCAATTTCAGATGTATGTTCAAGACACTCAGATTCACACAGCGTGACGTCTATATGCGCAAGCTGGGTTCCATTTCATCCTTGACCTCTCTAGCTTTCTTGTACTTAATTGTCATCTTTATCAACGTGACCTCATCCGTCTTGTGCTTCCATGACGTGATCCGCGCATGCATCGCAACGTGCATACCGCATGCGTTCTGATTGAGGATGCTCTTCATCCACAGAAGCTTAATTATACCGGCTCAATCTTCAGTATTTATATCTTTAATTGCCGCAACAGCGCACTCACCTAGTCCGACTTTAAACGCACTGTGCCCCATCCTCCCCATCAGGGTGCTCTTATAATCCCCAAGATACAGCCACCTGACCTTCCCATTTACAATCGTCTGGGCTCACGAGCTTGAGATACTCGTCAAATCCAGCTACATAGATGGGTGCAAGCGAATCGAAACCTCTGACGCACTTAGATTTTGACGTTTTGGACCTCTATGAAGTTCTGGAAGTAGAATTGGAGGCTACGCCAGAAGATATTAAGGTGTGTTAATCACTTCCCAGAACATTAAGCAATATTAAAATATTGATACTGAAATCTAGCGAGCTTATCGAAAGAAGGCATTGGAGCATCATCCGGATAAGAATCAAGGCGACGTCGTAGGGTCGACGCGACGATTCGCTAGGATACAAGAAGCCTACGAGGTATCCGTCTGCTCTTTATGTCTTTTGAATTGAAATTTAATTTGTTTTAGACACTATCAGATGGACACGTATGTTTCATAAGTTCTATTTGAAGACTAGTACACTCAAATCTATGTAGAAACGAGAGATCTACAACTATAAGCGCGCAACTGCTCCGCCTGCCTCCCAAGATGATAAAGCAATGGAAGAAGAGTTCACAATGCCGGGTACACATCGCGACACTAGTATATCGCAGTCCAGCTGGTTCCAGTACATCTTTGGCTTTTGGAGCTCTTCCTCCACACCAGCTCCAAAAGAACATAAAATTATGGAACCACGGGAATATTATGCTCACACTCAGAAATTTGGGAGGGGTACGGGCATTTCAATCTTTGATGTGATGACATACCTGGAATCGCATAGTCAGTTTAGTTGGGAAGAGGTGGATTACCCCAGTCCCCACGTGCGTGTGTGTCGTCTTTCTGGGTATGAACCATTCATCAAAGCCCTTGTTTGAAAACAGAGCGCATATGCATACTTCGACCGACTCTTCGCTGTTCTCGCTATTGATGAGCGTCTCTGGGGAAACCATGAGCATATTCCTAGCTTTGGCAACTGTCAAATGGCTTGGTGCCAGTCCGATCTGCCTTCTGGATCGTCAGAATCAACTGCAAAAGACTTCTATCACTTTTGGACTAAATTTCAAACTAAGAAACAATTTGAGTGGATCAAATACTACCAGGCTCCGTACCCGAACCCCCACGTTGAAAAGTTCGTTTTATTAACTACAAGTGTTCTTTCGCTCACCTTCCTTCATGAATAGCATGATCGAAAAAGAGAACAGGAAGGTCCAACGAGAGATTCAGAAACAATATAATACAGCCATTCAGGTAATCACTTCAGTTTGACGTTATCGCGTTACCCGTTCAACTCTCGCTGACCACCAACCAATAATCAGGAACTTGTTAAACAGTTGATGGCATTCGATCCGCGATACTTTTGGCATCTAAAAATGCGGGAGACTCGCCGTCAAACGGCGCCACCAACGCCTCAAACGAACAATAAGAAAAATAAGAAAAATAAGAGGAAGAAGAACAAGAACTCGACCGTCTTTTGAATCTTTGATATTTAATCTGAAACATTTCTTTTTTGAGTCTATTCATGTATTGCTGAGTCTTGAATCATGTTAAAATTTTTCGCGCGTATTAATCTTACTGTTCCATGTACCCACTTACTATGCCATTCTTTTCTGTAAATAGTAGGTGAATATTGTATTCACAACCATTGGACCGTGTACACAACCTCGACCCTACCACTATCGGGCCTTACGACCAAATAATTCGCATATTTAGTAAAATGACGAAGTTCATGACGCGTTGAGTGGTTATTTAAAATATTCGTTCAATCATTTCGTCATCTCCATAAAATTGTATTCGCTATATTCCACCTTCCTTCCCTTCGTGAACACTGTTTTTATTTCACCTAACCCTTGTACTCAACTCCTCTCGTAAAATAGTGTCTCCAGGTCACCTTCGTCGTTAAATCCCAGAGAATCCTGATAATTATTGGTAGAAATAAATGTACCCTCCACCACCGCTTTGCCATGCAGGAATAGCTGGGGCCGCGCTGCGAGGTTGATTCTGACGGCGAAGTAATTGGCGAATTATATGTAGATGAGAATGAAGGTTGAGCTGAAGAATTAGGAAGATTTAAAGTGCACTGTATCAGATGGTGATTGGTGATGAGATGTTGAGGATTAAGGGAGGTAAAAGGGGTGCCGTTGAGTAAGCCAGATGTTATTGACTCGTTGGAGAGGCCTAATGAGGTGAGGCATTTTTGGATTTGTCTCGTGGGAGAAGACTGGCTAACAGATTCTTAATACAATTAAATATATCAAGTCTGTTTCGTTTAGTACGACCACAAATTCGCAAATCGTTTCCAGGAGACGTTCATGAACTATTCTCAGGTAAAATCCGAGGACGAGGCAAGGAGGGCAGTGAAGAGAGGTAAGGAGAAGCGGAAATCTGTGATGGGATTGAACTTAGTTTCGAATCTAAAGAGAGCAAGATTTTACACTGTTTAAATGCTTGAAGTATTAAAAGTTGTCAGTAATAAGGGCCTAGAGATGATTATGAACATTGGTTCTGCTAACCTGCCCGCTCAGATTGAATAGTAAGTTGAATAATCGCTCATAGGTTTTCCAAATGTTATAGGCCGTATTTTTGTGCATCTCATTTGGTATCTGGGTATTACTAAAGCGGCAATAAGCTATTCTATGCTCAGAGGTGAAGGCAAGAGGCAAGCCGCAAAGTTGTCGAACACTGGTTGGACCGGAGCGAAAAGGCAGCTATTGCCTAAGCGAGCCAGCCGTATGTCATCCGGCGCCGAAAGCCGCCGGCTCATCGTCTGCACAAGGTTTGAGGGTCTCCACTCATCGCGTGCCCGACACGCTTGACTTTGTCAGTATCTGAGATCGTACACTCAAACTATGGATATCGAGTTCAATCCTTCTACTGGGTCGTCGATTACCGCAAAGCTGCAGGAAGACCTTGACAGCTGCCTAGCTACGCTCGCCAAATACCGCAAGGAGCTAGGGGATTCTCTTAAGCAAAATGCAGAGCTTCGGATCGAGATGTTGAACATGGAGACGGCGGTATCTGATGAAAAGAGGACCAGGAGAAAGGTTGAGGAAGAGGCGTTGGCGTTGAAGACGGAGAATGAGGCTCTTCAGGCGGTACATGCTCCTCTACGTGCCGGATGGATATTCGTCATTGAGCTGAAGCGGATCTGCAGAAAGTGGCAGAATACGAGACGAAGGTGAAAATTGAGGTGAAAAACAGTCCGAATGGAAAACAGGTGAGCGTAACATCATCAACAAAACCTCGTTGTAACTCATGAAAATTCGTAGATCATCCCGCCGCCGGTGCCAATCGCGATTCCACCAGAAGCTTCAGCACAATCCAACAGTCGACGAAAGCGCAACTTAAGTGTTGAGTTTGTCGATATATCACGCATCAAGGCTTCACCATCTCCTGTGAATTCAACCCTCTTACAATACAAGTTGAACTAGACTGAACAATATTTCACAGGTGAGGAGGAAAGCACAACGTTTAGTCCCGTATGTCAATGTACCACGAAGCTCATATCCCATAAAAGTTGAGAAGCAGCAAGCGGAGGGTCCTTAGAAGGTCCTAAGAGCACGAAACGAAGATGTGGAAATGTGCGACCTACAGGTAAAGGTCTTCATTCTAGTTTATTTGAATACGATCCCATATTCTACTTTTATTCAGTGCGCAGTTTCAGGTTCTGCTCTTTCGACACGCAGTGCGACGCGTAAGAGTGGCCTTTCAGACATTGAAGTTGTCGAGCACAGGGCGAACATCATGCTCGCGTTTTCTGCACCCGATATTAGTAGAGCCTTGCCTCACGCTGAATACTCAACACGAATGGGTAAACGACGCCGCCTGAACGGTGATACTGGATCTGAGGTATGTCGCTATCATTCAGTGAATACTGTTTCAATAACACGATTTGCCGTAGGCCCAGGAATCTTCGCCGAAGATGGTCTCAGCACCTTCACCAACATCTCACAGGCATGCAGAAACACCCCACTCAGTATGTAGTACTTGTCTCATTCTCGATTCCGCCAACTGATACACTCGTCCTCAGGTTGCAGACTCCCCACCGTCAAACCCAGCTGCATCTTCCTCACTCACATCACCCTCGATGTTCTGTAGGAGTAAGCGGTTCACGCGAAAGCACCCTACATCGCCTGTGGCTGTAAGTGCGGCTCCTATTACTTTGAGGTCTTTATTTGACCTCGTAATCTTCACAGCTACGGAGTACATCCTCGTCTGAATCATCAGATACACTGACATTGTCTCCCAATGTCAAACAGATGTCGGCAGGCACGTCCCTCGAGAAGCCCATCGCGAAAGTGGAGACGAAGCGGCAGAAGCGACAGCTATCCATCCCCGATGCCACGATCGCCTCCTACCTTGGCCCAGCTACACCTCTAACCATCTCCCCACCCGCATCAACGCTCTACGTACCCCGGAAGTTCCTGCGCCTCGCCTACGGGGGATCGGATCAGCACCTTGTACAGTTCATGCATTCATCCAAGTTGCCATCGAATATGAGTCTGGTACCCGCTGCGAGAGGCTCTGGGAAGGTACGGCGGTTCGTGTTCCCGATGCACACATTGAATCCAAATATGCCTATGAAACCTGGAGAACCAGGGTTGCTCTTTGCATTGAGACATGATACCTTGGACGGGATATGGGGGCTGTGGTGTCGGCATCGTGGGGGTAAGATCACAAAGTGGTGTTATCTCGGTGAATATAAGAGTGAGCTGGTAGGAAAGTTAGAGAAGGGGGTGTTTGAGGTGCAGCCCGATTCGGTGAGTTCTGTTTCCATCGTTCGTGATATTGAGTTCCGGCGGATGAGTGCTGACTGTAACTGCTCCTTGCAGGTCAAGCAAGAGTGGGCGGAGCTGATCATCAATAGCAAGAAGTGCGAGCCGTACGTGGCTATGCGTGCACGTGTTGCACTGAGGAAGGATGGGCTGTTACCGGTAGACGATGAGCTGAAGGCAGAGGCGTTAGTGCAGAAGCAGATGTGTGCTATCAAGGGTGGGAAGGGAAAAACCATATCCGTCACTGTGAAGGAGTTGATCTCAGCTTTGGAGAGGGGCGACGAGGCAAGCTATTCTCCTTTGTATATCCAAGATGCTGCAACTGACATGCTGATAGGGTATCGATATCATCCGCATGGAATGTGTCGACTACGACCAGTCACTAGCTAGGGACGTTGAGAAGCGGTGTCGACCTAGGCACCGGCTGATAGTGTAGGAATATATATAATAAATCCCTAGAATAACCTGTATACCTAGAAAACAAAAGAATAAAAATGCGAGGTGGCCTCACGTCGGTCCTAACAAACTGTGAAGGGAATTGCTAAGAGAAAGACGAAGTATGGAGGGAAATGGATGCGAGAGAGCGCGATAGAGACCGGAGGATGAAGGCTGAGGGGTGGACTGACTGATAGAGTGACGGAGGAAACGACGGGTGCACGACGGGCACGATAGAGACGACAGAGACGGAGGAGGATGGCTAGGAGAAACGCTAAAATAGTCGCCCGATCGCAACTACGATAGCTCGACAACGAGAGCTCGGAAAAATATGAAACGAAGACGAGGAGGGAGGTAGGAAGGTGGACTAAACGATGCAAAAATACCGAAGTCGTTTGGAGCTGTCGTCGTTGAAAGCGTCGCGATTTGGTGAAGAGGTCGACTTGCCGAGCACCTGAGTCCCAAAGAAGTGGAATTTATTTCGTAAAAGCGAAGTAATTGAGTAGAGGATGAGTACAGAGGATGAGGAGGAGTACTGGGGTGTTCTGAACTACTGAACTACGAAGAAAATCCTATGTTTTTATATGTATGAAAGTCCTCGCTACTAAGAAGTAAAACAGAAATAAAATGTACAAAAATGAAAGAAAATGATCATCGAGCGGCTGTAGAAGTCAGACTCGCTCATGGGACTCGATTCATGTGGATGAAACTACTCCTATGTTGAATAAATACTTAGATTGTCTAAAAAATGAGAAAATGCGAGTCAAATCAAATCAAATAAACTCTCCAGTGATCAAGTCCGTTGTTCCGAACTCAAATAGCATTTTCGAATCACTCTTAAAGCTTCTTGATGCGTCCCGAATCTTCCCCGACGATCCCTGGTCGAAAATAGAGATACTGAAGTCGATTTAGCGGCGGCAGGACCGAGTTTCCGAGTACAGAGCCGTGCGAGGCTCGTCAGCGGTACAAGAATTATGAGGTGGCGCGTAAGGACAATGTGAAGAAGCCTGGGCGGTCGATGTCGAAAACTGCTATGACTTCAGCTCATGGTGCAAAGAGGAAGTTGGGGCAGGATCCTGATATATCTACCTCTACCGATAACGATGATCAGTCGCCAAACGAAGCTGACTTGGAGGATGATGTAATGTCGGCTACTCTGACGGGGCAACGAAGTACGCACTGCCGCTGGGATGCGAAATCGGGCTCGCGACTGTTGCCAGATGCTGAGACTAGTACGGGTAAAAACTACGCGGAGGTCCCTGTACCGCAGTATCGTTGCTCTGGGGAGGAAGGGCAGGCCAAAACCGCAGATCGGGTCATCAAGAGTCCCATCCCGGGCTACGAATCCGATCTCACCACTTACGAGTACGAGGATGATGAAGGATTGTGATACGTTTTAAGTATTGTCGTCGATCTTTTTTTGCCTTCTTGTTCTTCTGCTATTCTGGCACTTTGGTATTGTTCTTGTGTTTAGTTTTCGTGCTTTGCTATCTATCCATTCGTACTTTGATTTTGACATCATTAGCATTTACCCTCTTGCGGATATGCCTATTGAATGACAGATTTCGACTACAATCCAGGTCAAAGTCAAGACGACAACGGCGAATCATTAAGTGTTGGCAACTCATCGATTCAGCGACCGAATATTCTATATATGGATGAATCATGGACGTCATTCTGATTCCAATGTACTACAAAAATGGAACTAAACTTTGGTAACTCGATAGACGTAACCAAGTTTCGTACTGCCAACTTCCACCGCTGCGCTCGTATGTTACAATGATAATAATCAACAAGCAGATGTACTTCCTGGTTGACAATGGAATCGAAATTTGCAAGACCAGACGCAGGAGACCCCCGAACCCGATTTGCGACTGCACTCGAGAAGTTTGGCCATTGAGGCTTACGTTACTTCTTCCCCCCTTTGTGTAGTACAAAGTCGGGTGAACGATATGCGTGGTGAGCAATATCAGCATAATGCCTCTTGTATTTTCCTTGATACCTGTACTATTCATCATTATGATAGATTCAGATCACCGGTTACTGTCGAAGAGACGTAGATATACCCATGCCAGGAGGACGTCAGGGAAATTTGCAAAGGCGGATTCTGCCTGGGAAACCCATTCGCCTTCGTTCTCTATTGTTACGATAGCAGCGGTGTCACTCAATTTAGGATACCCGTGCTTAACTGCGTATAACAACACTTCTAGTGGATGATCCAAGATATGTTCTCTGACGTTGTATCAGAACTTGTGGAAGGTATAAAAGCAATAAATACGTACTTCATGTGTATCATGCAAACCTGCCTAGCTGAGTACACATGGTACTTTTCGACGGCCTCTGCGAGTTTCCAGAACGCAGAAAACTTAATAACTAAAGGCTCAGGCCGGTCGCAATGGTGCATGAATTGAATGAATAAAGGAAGGGAGACTAAGTCTAGATCAGGCATAACCACCATCTCTACGCGACTGTCAACGAAGTTGGTAGGTGGTAATCCTTCTGAGAACGACTGGCGATTTGGTGAGTGGGCAGCAAATTTTCGACCATTTGATGATTGAAATACGATATCGACATCTAGAGTACAGCCTTCGACTAAAAAATCAAGTTCAGGATCAAACATCGAAGAATAATCCCCACAACATACTATGACACTTTGGTAATCTGTCCACAGTGACTGTGCCCCCAACATTCGGATCTTCAGTCTGATTATCGAAGGTAATCCGGAGATTATTCATATCGGTATGCTTTCTACGAAGTAGATAAGAACGATGTAGAGAGGGAGAGAAGGACTCTTCGTAGCCTCAAGTAGTTTCGTGCCCTTAAATACAAAGAATCCAATTTGAGTTGACGCATGATGCATACTGTACCATGCTCGTCTTGATAATATCCGACAGGTACCTCAGACGCAGGTAGTAGACTAAATCAAGCGCTGTGAAACCACATGTACTTACCTGCTGACATCGATGTTCGCTCAAGACTTCAAAATAAATCCCATACTTGCTGCACCTTATTTCGTTGTTTTGTGCATGTGATTTAAATCTTATTGACTGAATTTTATGATAGATATTCTCAGGCCCAATCTTATGTATCATAGCTAGTAATTTGTCATACTATTGAATAGCTATATACTTATATTCTCGTAGTTTAGTCTTGAGTACCTTGGTCCATTCTTACGCTGACTGACTCAGATTGAGGTTGTACCATTTTTCTCTATAGTATCATGCTGATCCTTTACTATCGTTGTTATCGTAGACTTACTTGTTCTGTCATCAGGAGTCCCATCCCAGGCTACGAATCCGATCTCACCACTTACGAGTACGAGGATGATGGAGGATTGTGATACGTTTTGAGTATTGTCGTCGATCTTGTTTTACATTCTTGTACTTCTGCTATTCTGGCGCTTTGTATTGTACTCGTGTTTAGTTTTGTACTTTGCTATCTATCCATTCGTAATTTGAATCTGACATCATTAGCATTTACCCTCTCGCGGACATACCTATTGAAAGACAGGTCTCAGATAAAAGTCAAGGTGACAACAGCAAATCATTATTGGCGACTCATCATTCCTGACTTATCGATTCAGCGACCGAATATTCTATACATGGATGCACATCCTTCTGATTCCTGATCCTTTACTACGTTGTTAGCGTAAACTTACTTATTCCAGTAGGTACTTACTACTAACAAATATACAGTCCATTCTTATGCTGCGGCTTATTCCAATAAGTTTGATTAAATTCTAGGTCAGAAGATTACGCCATGCTACTAAAAGCTGGGATTTTTTCAACCCGCTTCGTAATAGCATGTTTCCAGTTCTCAGACCGCTGCACACAATGGAAACATCCAGCTAACATGAAGCCTAATTGCTTCAGGTTGTGTGAAAATTTGCTAACTCCCTCCGCCGAGCCGGCAACTTTGTTTAACATCGTATAATGGAACTCGGACCATTTCCCACAATCGGCAATCCCTCCTGGATGAAGGACCGGGGCAGGCTCCGAAGCGTATATTGTATGCACGATCTCTAGATAGTACTCTCGATATCTTGTCTGAGGTGAATATCAATATCTAAAGCCTGACAAGGTCGTGTAATATCAAAAGACTGACCCAAAGAAGTAGGATATCTGGCCGATTTTCCGTTTCATTTAGTACAGTCTCGAACGGTACTCCAATACTAAGTGGTCCAGCTTTGTCACTAAGATCTGGATAGTCATATTTGACTGCGTAGATGAGTACTTGTAACGGATGCGAAGGGATGTAACGCCTACCACGATCAACATGAGCGAAGAATGAGCAAAAAAATATAAACGACGTACTCCATCTGAAGGTTAAGAACCTCCATCGCCGAATAAACCAAGTACTTCTCGGCCGCGGCTGCGAGAGCCTGCAATATATGAAACGGAATGTTGCGTGAGGACGGCTGTCTTCCGTTATGCATGTAGTACATCAATATCTCTAAAACCTCCGCCGTTTCTTCAAGGGCCTCGGTCGCGGAAATTGTCGGTAAAACTGAAATAAATCCACCACTGTAGAGCTCAAGACAGTGGCTGTGGGCACCAACCCGAATGCCGTCTGAAGATACGAGAACGAGGTCTGCTGGTACAAGACATGTATCCACTAACTCGTATCTGATAATTATGCCTGCAGATATATGAAGACGTTTACACACCTACCTGGACAGGAAATCGTCTCGCATTCCAACGGCTCTGCGATCTCTGGGGTTTTTGCTGCCATTGAAACGATGCTGATACCGTTGTTAACTAGGAGAGTTAGCACACAATGTTGGACGCTTTATTTACCCCGTGCGGCAGTGTGTCCTCTCGCTTCGCGGAAGAAGTCGCAACAATAAAGCCAGGAAGTGGAAGAAAGTAACTAGACAAGCAAGAAAGGGAGACGTAAAAAGCAGCGGAAGAAGATCCAGAAGGCTTACCTACATGACTGTCTCGCTGAAAGCTCCGCCCGGTGATGAAATGGATGTGAAGGAAATAACTACGCCAAGAAAATGACTGCTTCTTTGAAGTCACTTCAGGCAACGAAGGAGCTCTGGAAGAAGAAATGGAGTCAAATTTGTACTTTTCCTGCGACGATTCTATTCTGCGTTGATAAAGTTGTCGTTATCCTCTGTTATCCTTTTTTTTTTTGCCTGCCTGGTGCCATCCATAAATAGATGTATGGCCATGATCTGAAACTTTTGAACGTGAATGGTTTTTTAAACAACTTTTTTAGATATCTGAAACTTCCCAATCTCAGAAATATCTCAAACAGAGTGACCTTCGTGTTACAATGGATTGATGAGTCTTGTGAACACGGTAGTTGGACCTTGTGGCCAAGACGAATTCTAACACACTCGTGGTATGATGGCGGATCCAAACTTTTTACCTAATGCGTAATCATCACACCCCCAACTTCCAGAGCTGTAAACGTCCCCCTACATCGACCAAGTCTGATTAAGAGGAGTGTCCTCTATACTCGATGGATTCCATTCTGACGGCATCGATTGCTTATATGAAGACGCTGGGTCAAAAAATGCGCTCGACGTCAGTTTGGATGGAAATAAAGACATACCTCATCCCGCACTCACAACAGTGGCAATCTCCTGTTCGTTAACTCATCTCCATTTCTTGTACTTGATCCCCATCATTTCATCCTCTGCCAACCTGTTCTCCGCTTTATCCTCTACAGGGAGCACTCCGCACTTCCATGGCGTGATCCACGCATGTGTCACAGCATACACATCACACACCTTCCAGTTAAGGATGCGCTTCACCGACTGGGCCCTCACCTTCGTCACCTCCAACAAGATCTTCAACTTTCCTAATCATCAGGCATGAAAACAGAAATACTCGTCTTTACTATGCCTGCGCTGGCATTTGAGGTGGATTTGACTTCCTTTGTGAGTGTCTGCAGGGACTTGACGTTTGATTTGCGCTTGCGCTTGTTGAGGTTGGTTTTGTCTATGAGAATGCCTTCCTCCTAGAGAGGTCCAGTGAGGGTTTAGATAGGAAAGCTGCTGCACAGCGGAGGAGTATGCACTTACGTCTTGTTTAGTTGATGCTGTGTGCAGTCGCATGGGGTTGATGGTGCTGGGTGGTGTAGGAGGTATCTGCGGTAGACTACACGCAGCTTGAGAGTTCTGCATGACAGATTAGCATGAGAAAGACACAAGTAATGACCAGCGTACGTTGAGCAGATTGAAAGGAGTCTCTGGCCTCGCAAAGGTAGGAGCAGATGGTACTGGCAGTTCAAACGTTGTTGAACCCTGTACCGACCCTCTTCGACCAATCTGCGACGAATAGCATCAGATTGAGCGGATTGAGCGGATACAGGCACCGCGAGGACTAGAGCACACCTTCATATCATCTGCAGATATCTCCTCAGGCAATGGGGAATCCTCATTGTAAAGATCGCCGATGTACTCGAGCAAGGTATGACCTTCTGCAAAGGTATCCTCGAACGGGGGTACACTGAGCATTAGTGATTCTTCCCTCTTCAGCCGCCGCTCTTCAGGCTCGATAGTCACTGAGGCGCTCGTCCTCGGTGTAGTGATGGCATTTGCGCCGTTGCTCGCATCAGAGCCCGAGGGATTGCTGCCATGGGTCTAAAATACGCACGAATCAGCTATCAGACGCGTATAGGCAAATTTCGGGCACGAACCATGTCCTGCATGCCCCTATCATTGGTTGCCGCCTCGGCACATCTGCGTTTGAGCCATTCCAGGTCGTATGCTTCGTATTCCCTGTCTGCAACGGACGTGCTTGGGGAGATTTCGCCATAGGGTGGGAGGGTTGTGGTGGTTGGAACGGGGGTCTGGGGATGTCGTGAGTGTGGTATATGGATAGTAGGGTGGGGTATACCTCAGGGTGAATGACCTCTATATCGGAATCTCCGTCGTCTTCTATGATTATAGAGTTGCTTCTAAGTTCCATGATCTCTAGTGACGGAGACCTCGTCCTCTAAGTCACAAATGAGCTTCGAAGAAGCATTTCCAAACGTAACACTCGCCTGAAAAGAAGCTCGACTACTATCCGGATTGAATTCTGCCTTGAGAACTGTCTCAAACCTAGAAAATTTCTGCGAGAGTATAGTTACTTCCCTAGCTGCTACGACACGACGAATCGACGCGACGTACCTGTTCCGCTGCCCACCTCCTCCTCCTTTCTGACTTCAACCTCCTCTTCAACTCAATTATCTTCATCTCCACATGCATCTCTGCCTTCCGCCTCGCTCTAAGTTCATTCTCCCTCTTCGAATCGGCAGCCAACGCTTCAAGCTTCAGGTCGCTGATTTGCTGGAATGCTTCAGTAAGTTTCGAATGAAGTTTGGCCCGTTCTGCTTGTAGGAGTGCATCAACCTCGTCTTGCGTGTAAATACAATACTATATAGTTGATTTGAAGTCCATAATTAGGTCATCAGATCGAAGAAAGCTTCGTTGTCAGCTGGATGACGAGAGTATTGGGAGCTGATTGGGAGTGACAGTCACCGGCATGTGTCACGACAGAAACGGCAATTTCGGGCCGTCGCATTTGTATGACTCTATTTGGCAACGTCACTCAGTCAATTGTGTTTCTTGTGACGGTCAGGTCATTAATTATTCAATTTACCACATTCGTCTAGCTTCGTCACACTGTTCTCATTACTCACTTATACTCGTATTTTGTACTGTAGCACCTTGTCAAATTAACGCGCATCCTTCGCTCCTTATTTCCAACTCGTCCCAGCTTCTGACCTTACCCGTAACAATCCCTCCAACTCCGTCTACATATTGCTTGGAAGTATTTTTTCTCTAACTTAGGTGGATAGGTTGCTAATTATCGTAATCTTATTTATCGGTAGCCAATCTATAGTATTGTTAATCTTAGTGGCACGCCATGCTTGACCTTTGGATATGAATATCAAGAATATGCAGTTCATGCCATAGGTGTATGCCAAATATCGTTGGCAGAATGGCGAGCACCGTTGAGTGCATGGACGGGAGGTCTATGCTTATTATTGTGCAGTCATTGATTGTTTTAAAAGCCTTGATAGTTGATATATCTTTAACTAGGTGCTATTTATAGTGTCGTTAGTTGGTCTGCGTTGGGACTGTGAGCTGAAAGCTCAGGATGGAGTTGTCCACGTGTACCCGTTGCTGTCGGAGACGGTGCTGGCTCTAGTAAAACGTCAATATAGACAGTGTTATATGCACATACAATGATACGAGCCGTAATGAGTAATTCGACGATGTCCAAGAGTTCATAAGCCGGATATGCTCTCTTCTACACTTGAGCATAGGAGCTGCCTACTTGGAAGTGAAGAACGTCACTGCGAAATTCGTGCCATTCCGTCCAACTTTCATCTTCCAAGTTCAACAAATTACAACGGTGTAATCAATGGTAATTTTCTACAACCTATTCGGCCGAGTAATACTCACAGAAATTGTTGGCAGAATGAAGTAACGTCCCGATCGGATCTTCGGTCACGCTCACTTATCGAAGATCCTCTCCCTCATATTCCGGTCTGTGCATGATGAATCCTGACAAGTCGAATAACGCATGCTACTTGACCATGATGATATCTGCAATTCCGATTTGATCTGTAAATGTTAATTTCCTTCAGGGGGCAGACAGAATGGAACCTTCAAACGTCTGCCAACAGTGGCGCGCAATTCTTTCTGTTGCACCTGAATATCGGAATAGATTAGTCATATTGGTGGGCCCGAACGCAAAGCCGTTAGAAGATATTTGATATTTTCCCGAGTGGTTGAAGGGATTTGATTGTGAAGCCTTTGTTACCCATGCTTTCTCTAGTTCTATTACATCGGATTCAGCGGAGCGTTAAAGAGCCCGGATAGTGTTCGGTATTCTTCTCCCGCATTTTTCCTGCTTCACAACTTCAAGTTTTCGTTCAATATTTTTACTGTATTTATTATTATTATTATTATTATTATTATTATTATTATTATTATTATTATTATTATTATTATTATTATTATTATTATTATTTATTTCCATTAGAGTCCATTGGGACGCTGACCCCATGCAGGACTTTAAATGAAGTTGTAGGGCTACCTGTTCGTCTAAGTTCAACGACCCGTGGTCTTCCTAGACTATGGTAAATATGTCGTAAGAAGCCAGTAGGTGGTATTGACTTCGGCTATGCAGTAATATACGAGTACGACCGTCTTTGGGTCTGTTCTTATTGTGCTGCGTCAGTTTGCCCATCTCCTAGCTGCTCTTGCACGTCTGCTTAACTCCTCTTCCTCCTCTTCGGTTTCTCTTTTTTTTATTTAGGAATTGCCAGCGTAAGTCCAAGTTACAAATCAATCATGTCAAATGTGGGAATTTTATTTCAAGTTAAACCGGTTTGATAACTGCGAAAAAGGGTTAAAATATTAACGCAAACAGCTACTTTATGTCGTCTCATATGCACTGGATTTAATATCTGTAATCGATATCATTAAAACCATATGAATGATTTGGCTATGCCTCTACACTAGGAATGGTTTTGCCCTCAATACAGGCCCGTATCTCCAGAACAAAAATGGTATTGGAAGTGCAGCACATGAGATAAATCCAAGAATGCTGGTTCCCCTGTCATATGAAACGACGTTGAGCTTCTGTCACGAGATATAAAATCATACAATTTACCATCCGTAACCATAGTGTTTATACAGATCTTCTCCGACAATACTGAACACTGCACCGAATATGCTTCGCAAGAGGATATTGGCTGCGAGAGCGGATGCAGAATAATCTTGGAACGCATCAACGAGATAGGTTTGGACACATATCTGTAAAATCAATGTCTGTGAGTCAATGTATATGTGAACGTTGCGGCGAATAAATGAACATAAGTCATAAACACCCCGAATGCGAAGATGCAAGCTCCCAAAAGGGGTATTATGAAATGCAATTGTGCATTCGCAGACCAGCCATACAAGAATAACCCGATTGGGATTATGAACATTCCAAGCTAGGTGATAGTTAATAAGAATATTGGAGAAGAACATCATGATAGCACTTACCTGCATGAATGGCATTTGAAACTCAGGTTTCTCTGTTTTGTACCTTCTACACAGCCAGCAATATGAACGGTTTAATGTGAAGAGACACACTATAATCGATGCATAACATCCTGTGCCTGCGCCTAGATATGCCAGACCGTCATTGCCACCGGTCCATTTATAAGTGAACAGCCCGAAGGAAGGTTTCGGTCCGAACAAAAGTGGAATCGTTGTGAGATGAAGATAAAGGATTCCGTAAACGATAGCCATGTAGAGACTCATAGTCGTGGCGATTGGGGCGAATAATAGCATTCGAATAGGACGCAGTAAAGTGTGTTTAAATCCATCCTTCGCCGTAGCGGACAATTTCCCTTGCTTCCTTGCATGGATGTAGGGCGCGTAGGTCTCACGGAGGAAGAAGACAGAAAGAATGGTGGTTAATCCGGAACTATAATGTAACTGAGTAGTGTTACCAAGAGAATAAATTTGTTACTCACGAAATGGCCATAATCCACATTAACCATCTCCACCCTGCGCGTTGAGAAATATATCCTCCTATTAAGCCTCCAATTGCTGGACCGAACTATGTGAGTAAACATTAGTTTAGGCATTGCTTTGAACAGGTTAGTTAGGTAATGCTCACTGTAGGTCCAAATCCGTAAACTGCTTGAGCACCGCCACGTTCTTCCCTTCTGAACATATCTCCAATAGTGCCACCGCCCAATGATGGTCCGGCACTATGTTTACAGAATCAGCCATTACGAACTATCGGCATACAAATGGTGCATACCTCCCGGCTAATCCAGTGAGAAATCGCAGAACGATGAGACCAGCCATGCTCTTTACCATCGCGCAACCGACGTTGAGAAGGCAGAATATCCCAAAAGAAATTAGATACACATTCCGTCGACCGTACATCTCGCTCAGAGGAGCAAGATAAAGGGGACCCAATCCTAGGCCTAGAACAAACAATGCTATTGGAAGAGCAGCGATGTTCGTATTCGTTACATGGAATTCTTCGGTAACTTCCCGAGCTCCTACAGCAAGTAAAGTACTGCAAATTGGGGAAAGTATAGCCTGAGCAGCAACCACACTCAAATTGATCCACTTATGCGTCTTGGACCAGTTGAGTGGATTGTCCAGCGAATTTGGGTCCAAAGTATCAGCTGGGTTTAAGCTGTATAGAGCTACAGAAGTGTCGTAGGTCGTGGACGTGGAGGCGGAATGTGGGACTTTCTCCTCATCAAAGTTGTACGGGGGCTGCAGATGGGACGTCATCGGTCGGCGAAATGAAAGGGGGGTAAGAGGGTATATAAAGAGAAAAGTAGGTTATGCGCAACTAAGCGCGTTGCCGTTCAAGCACAGAGGAGAGCTAAAATTCAATTCGGAACTCAGGATTAACGACCTCTCAGATCTAAAATCCGGAACAGAAAAAACGATTATCTTCAAATCGATCTCGGCACAAGCTCGGCATGTTACAGCTGATCTCAAACGTTAGACCAATATTGTTCGCATTCTTCTTCGGTAGTTTTTGAAGTAAAGTGGGGCAAGCGCATTCAAAATGTTACGTACCCATGTTGAAGGTAGCAGAGTATTTGGCAACTCCCTTGCAGCCAAATACACGAGGGGTCAGCCGCTTATTAAAATTTAAGGTTTTCTACTTGTACAGTTCCATGAACAAATAAAACCAGATGAAGAACGCGAACAAAATATTGGTCTAACATTTTGAGATCAGCTGTAAACTTATTCATGATCGGCACAACAGTGGCAAAAACACAGCAAATTTTCACAATTAACTCTCCATCTCCGAATAAACAACTCATTTATTTTTTCCATGACAGGTACTAGCGACTCAGACTTCGACCCTACTAGATTTAGCAGCTTCAATACTTGGGGAAGTAAAAAACTACAGGACATCATCTCTGGTTCCGAGAAAGTCCATGACTTGACTGAACTTAATACCGCCGTCTTCCATGATCCATCGCTCATTCCCCTCTCATCATCTCGACGCTACTCAGCCCTTACTTGCCAAGGAGAATGTCATGATCGTCGACGCCACAACTCTCCTCGTCAACAGCCACCAATACCCATCAATAACATAACACCACCGGCTGTCAATAATCAACCTCGAGGACGCGGATACTAGGGCTGCACGCCGTACCGTAACGGCTACGGCCGTAAATCAACGGCTCTCTACGGCTACGGAAAGGCCGTAGCCGTACCGTAGAAACTTTTTTCATAGGCTCACGGTACGGTACGGGAAATAACCGTCCGTTACGGCTTTTCTACGGTCACGGCTTTTATAAATAGATAGAAGCTTTATAAATAGCTACAAGGCAGTATCTATAGCATAGCGAGCAAGTCGGAGATGCTGTTTTAGAAGCATAAGGATCCGTATTGTATCTGCTTGAAGGCTAGCTCGCCTCAGTGATATAGTATCACGACCCCCAGAGAAGATACGCTCAACGGCAACAGCAGACCCTGCAAAAATTCATCAACCAATATAAGTTTGACGAGATACAATTTACATACCGGGAATGGATAAAATATCTTTTGCTAGACGGTATAAATTTGGGAACTGAGATTGTCTACCAAGCCACCATTGAAGTGGCTGGCAAGAGTCAAAATCTTCAGGTGGTAGATTAAAGTATTCTTCAAGCTCATCCGCTGCAAGGCGCTCTTTTCTGCGATAACGAGAAGTGAAATTGACCTTCTGTGGTGATCCATTACTGGAGAATGAAGAGTCTCGGCTGAGAGACTGAGTAGGCTTGTGAGATTCAGTGACTTTGGCTTGTGTATAATATTTATTGAAGTAGTCACGCAGTTGATTCTTTGATGTCTCAAGGTACTTTAAAAGGTCGACATCATCCGCATAGTTCTCCTTGACACCTTGATATGAAATGCGAGGGTCAAGAACTAATATTGAGAAGTTAGCTATTTTTTTTCATTAATAATTCGGTGACTTACGAGCTGCCCATGTATAAAAAGGTAATTGGTCAAAGCGATAGTAGTAATCACTTAACTTTGTATGTGCATTAATAAGCCCTGTTCTGATCGATGGTGATACTGTGTCAGGGAGGGTGGCAATAGTTGTCTGAAGATGCTCTTGAAGCCCTCGAAAGACAGCATGTGTTGTAGAGAGCATGGGCTCTTTTGTTCCTGACATTTCAGTAGTCGCAGAGCGGAAGTCTTTAAGCCACCCAGCCACTTGCGATATTGCATCCCATTCCTCATCATTAAGTTCAAGTGCACGGAGGTCCTTATTGCGACCAATAAACTCATCAATATCGGCTTTGAAGGCAAGCGCACGTCCTAAAACATGAAGTGAGTTTTCATCAAGTAAACTTTATCATTGTAGACACACGCATCGTTTGATGGACGCACCTGTTTTAAAGCATATTATGTGGAATATATTGCCCAAAAATGCTCCAAATCATGCCTTATGATCCACAAAAGCATGGCAGTTTCGGTATTTTTGTGGAATGTTTGAACTAGAACGCAAGAGACATGTGAGTGAGGAGCTGCAACTTAGGAGAAAATTATTCACCATGCCAATAAACTCCATAATTCAGGGAGAATAGTGGTAACTTGAGTTCGCTGATGCACAGAATCACAGACGCGTTGCAAAATTCATGTTTCACTCGCACGCAGAATCGGAGATGCGTCGTCAAGCCCATGTAACCCAAGTCCACTGACGCGCAGAATCAGAGACGCATCACAAAACCCGTATTACCGTACTACGGCCGTTACGGCCGTAATCATACGGCTTTTACGGCAGTTTCCGTACCGTAGCCGTACCGTAGAGCAGCCTTGCTCCCCCCTCACGATACGGCTACGGTACGGTTTACGGCCGTATGGTAGCCGTAGCTACGGCTTCGGCGTGCAGCCCTAGCGGATACCATCCGATTCGACAACCCATTGCCATCGCTACCTCGCTGATTAGTGTGAATGATGCGTCCAGGACGTCGCCGTAGCTAAACAAGCAGTGCTCATGAGCGAAGTCGGGAGACTGACGACAAGTCATAATCCGACGTTCGTGTTAAGGTTGGTGTTCATCGAAGGATGGCAGGACTTTTGGAGGGCAGCGTATTATAACACCAAGATATGGACACTCAACCCACAGCAGTGAGAAAAGTGACATTGCTGCAGTATGAGCTGCACCAAGATTCTGCTTTGGTACTCTTCATCTGAGATAATCTGTAATAGGCGCCTAAAGCGGAGGGGATGAACAGCCATGCGAAGATGATGGTAGTTGCAAATGGTTATACAATGCTTGAAGTTCGGGTCCAGATAGAGGCAAACGTAGAGATTGACGTCCATCAAAGGCGATGTTAACGTTCCAACTTTCGCTCGCCGGGGCTGGAGTTCTGATGATATACACGAATAATGAGGCGGACATCGAGTTTCGAGTTTCGAACACCCCGCCTCCGAAGCAGCGAAGGAGACCAACAGCTCTCGCCAGCTGAGATAAGGTTGCAGTCGGCAATAGATGGACTATCGTAAATAACAAGTTCAACACGAGTGACATGTCGAGCAGCAGCATTGTGTAAATTGCGGCCCGTTGGTGGCGTTGTGGTCTTCAGTGTCAAACGACCATGCGAGATGCAAACCAAGAGCGATAACAAAGATTAGCGCAGTGGACATGATAGTATCTATCCTAAGCGCTGTCAACGTGGCAGAATCGAGGGTTAGCTGCTCATCGAGCGAAGGGTGTCGCTAGAAGTCGATGAAGCGCTATCCTATAGCAGCTATAGTCAGTGATTGTAGAAAAGGATCCAATTTCAACAACGACGCACCCATTGACAATGCTGGTAGACTATGATCCTCTGGGACCCGTCCTCAACCGAGGCCGTTCCCACTCATCCCTGGTTGCGTGGATTCATAACCTTCCGAAAATCTTGTGACCTTCAAGATAGTGTGGTTATCACTTGAGTTAGGAGCGGGTTGTACTGACTAACAGAGATATAAAGGTGAGAATTATGAAGCGACTCAGGTAGCTCAGCTATATGAAAACCATCTTGTCAGATAAGACCATCGGAACTAACAAGAAACATACCTGACAAAGCGAGATCTGCGAGGTTAGATTGCCCCAATAATCCGGTCGTTATGGATCCATTTCACAGGTCACTTTACGTGATGTTCGGTTTTAGAGGTGATGTTCGGTTTTAGAGGTGATGTTCGGTTTTAGAGATATGCCAGAGTTACTAGCAAAATATCTAACCATAGTTTGCGATCGTTTCAAAGGGATCAGGGCTTAGGAAGATGCAGCGGTGTGCCCCGATGGCATGTTCGTTGGGTGGAGTTATGGGCGTGTCTCCTTGTTGACAGCTAGTAGGGTCTTGATTACATTCGGCTTCGTTCAGGGAGGTATGGTGGATGGACAGACAGAGTCGAGATGAACGTTGGCAAGAATTCAGAGGGTTTCGAGCCTGGGCCCGGATCCGTCGGCTGGGTCCTGATGGCTGATTGTCCTGTGACCAAAACGGTTCTCATGTGACAATTTTGTGCCATAACGCGATGCGCGATGCGTGTCAGGTGGGAGAGGCAATTAGAACCCATACTCACTTGAATAAATGTTCAACTAGATTTCTATTGTATATCAAATGAAATTTCATCTTCTTTTATAATCGTGCGTTGACTTTTAACTTATCTGATGTGATTGCTTGCCTCTTCTCGCCTCCTAAGAAAGGAGCGAGTGCGCCCTTTGGCGCTTATGAACCCATTATCAGTCCTCGGCTCCTCTCGATTATCCTCTACTGCTCTTAAATCTGATCACTCTTATATAGAACGAAAATCAGGTAAAAATTAACTCTTTATTGGCTCTCAGTGCTCAATTAATTACGACACTCCTGCAAGTCTCCAAGTAGTGGTTAATGATTTAAGAAATACATGAGGCTATCTTCGACAAATTGTATGGCTCTGGCCGTAAAGAACCGCTTGCAACTTGCGTCCTTGGTCTCAAAAATTCTTCTTCCTCGATACCCATATCTTCGAATTCAAGTCCCCATTTAGAATATATCGATGATTACCAAATCGCTGGCATCATCCAAAGCGCTGGACTTCGATCATTGCGCTTCGGGAGAATAGAGCTAAGTTATACGTCCCCTGACAAGATCATGCCTACAATGACAGTCATGCTCCTCAGCCGTCCCTCCATAATCCCCTCAAAGCACCTCTACATGTTCTGGATCACATTTCTCATCCCATATTAGGTGGACTGCAAGATATACAAAGGGTTGGAGGATTTATTTTAATGGAACAATTTCGTTCACTTTCTCTTGGAGGAGATTAACTTGGCTTACAGCTCCATTCTATCCTACGTAAGGTTAGTGAGTTGCTTCCTCTGACTTTTCTTTACAACGCACCCCTTGGTCCAGATAGTCGTATAATGTATGTGCAAAGCGTTAACAAACTTAAGTAGCTCCTACTATCGTTATTTACAGTTGTATGTTTAATGAATCTGGTGCGTAGTAAAATTAATATTAACCGAGGACAGGCAATGGAAACATTCTCACCCACCAATCGAATATTTATGAGGCCAGATAATATCGATCAAGCCGAAAATCTTCATCTGTGCTCACTGTTACCCCAGTTGCACTCGCCCTGCAACACGCGTCCACCAATTTGTCCACTGATGGGTCGGGGTCTACTGGTATACTCAAATGCACTTTGAATCGCGAAGGAATTGTGACTTCGGGTCTCCAGCGCGAGCGAAACATATCCGCATATGTTTCCCACTCATTATGTCGGCCCATATACCATAATTCCATCGTCTGAAGAAGTGGAAGTATACCTGGAAGAGAGCTAGGTCGATCCGTGGACCATGTGAGCGCTTGAAGAATACGTGCTTGACGTTCAGAGCGAGGCCGAAAATCAACTTTCAGATGAAGCAGGGAAGCCATATTATCTGATAGTTGAACAAATTCGGAAGGCGATATGGTGACTCTTTCAAGGGTGAGTCTCTCAAGGGAGTCGAAATTCGGGTACTCTGGTATCCAGATAAACCAAGATTCATCTCGATCAACTGAGATTTCTAGATCGATTAAACGGGGAAGCTGAAATCCAGTAAACAGTGTTGAATCTATATCACCTCTCAGGTAGAATTTCAGTGTTTCCAGGTGGTTAAAGACGGTGGTCTGTAAATCGGCGGATGGCGACCAGTTCTCTATCCCAATAACCCCGAATACTCCATGCTTCAGATGGAAGCATTGCTGGAATATCTCACGCCATGCGTCAATCTTCACTTCCGCTGCCTGGTCTCCACCTGCAAGTGATAGACTGGTAAGGCTCGACCACGCAATATCAGCTGGCGGATGGGCTCGTGAGGAGCTTAAATCGAGACGTCGCAGATGTATTGCGTGACGAAGGGAAAGAACTGCAGTATCCGGTTCCTTGGAGCTAGAATCAAGTTCAATCATAATGGATTCTAGGTTTACGAAATCGCTTCCAAGAAAAGGAAAAAGCTTTGTGGCAGGATTGGGTCCATTGACATGAAGTTCCAGATGATGGATCCTGCAAGCATTAGTCTTCGTAGTAAGGAATGAGAGGTCAACGCAAATGGATTCTTCGAGATAAATGTAGCACAATAAATAGAATGACAAGTCTCCTGAGCGTCTTAGCCATAGCTCCAGGAGTCTTGAAGCGTGTATGCTCTCAGACGTGAGAATTAAGCACAGATCACACCATAGCTGGGGAGTACTTTGGGCTGCGAGTTTCCACATTGAGCATACTTGTTGCAATATTAAATGGGAGTAGCGGTAGTCGTCTCCTGATTTTTGGACACTTAAGAAGATCTCTGAAAGGATCTCCAGAGGAAGACGGGAGGGTGATGATAGGAGAGAAGTACACAGATTCATTTCCTTCTGCGTGTGCTGCAATTGGACTGCTGTTTTTGCTAACTGTTCAGTCAAACTTTTAGCTTGTATTATTATGGAGCTACGTTCATCTTCCAATGATTTAGTCAAGTCCTGCCAACTTGTATGAGCAGATGCGTGAGCGTATACGTCAGTGTCACCAGGTGATATGTCGGTTGTATGAAACGGCTGTAACAGATCCTGGACAACACCGGACCGTATATAAGGGTTATAATGCAAATGTTATACTCCCAAATAACGTACCTTCAGATCCTCATCGACGGATATATGTCTGCGTCCTTGCATTATTGTCCTTAACTTTCCACCTGATATGGGCTCGTTAGTGTTCATATTAATAATATAGTTAACAAAAATTTAATGATAAATATGACAGACTTACAGATAGACGGAGATTTTGTAGCAGTCTACTCAACTTCAGGTGAAATTCAGCTGTTGGACATGCGTCATGAGCTGAGGGGAGTCGGCAGCGCCCGTTGTGGAAGCCTAGGCATCGGTCCCGGTGATAGCCATGCTTGGTAAACAAGTGTCAATCAATTGGCACCGGTTGAAAACCTCTTCCATCGCTGATTGTCTTTAGCAAGTTACATGACCCATTCTCTTTGGACGCTGGAACTCTTATTCTGTTATGAAAATATTACAGCGCTTAAATATGAGATCATAGAACTGAAGAATACACCACTTGACTCTGGCCTGTCCGCATTTTCATCTGTAATATAAGTTCATAATTATATTTAGGTTTATACTTCCCCACCTCTTACAGCGGTCTTTCACAAGATATCTAGATACAATATATGATCTCTATTTTATCACGAATTTTCAAAGCTGCATATTGTGAAGCCGGCTACTTCCACCCTGCATGCCGCGTGCATCAAATGGTTCACTTTGAAGTCATCTCCTACCAAGAGAATTCGCGAGCATGGCCACAGTGACGGGTATCGTGGAGTCTCCTATGTTACTGTATTCAATTGAATTGCTTCTGCGGCTACAGCACCGCACCGAGCATGATTAGCAACCAATGGTAGTATGTTTGCGTTTCGGAATCATCGCCCATGATCTGCCAAGACATTGCACGCCTGTCACCTCGGATTCCAGCCCGCGTGGCTATAAGTACCTGCTCTGGCCGTCTAGAATTCTTCAGCTGGTCTCATCTCTAAACACCTCTTTAACAATACAGCGCTGGCCGCTAGTTCCATCTCTCGACGCACTTCAACCATGAAGTTCTGTTTTACTGCCGGCATCTCGCTCTTCTGTTACGCGAGCATTGTATCCGCTGCTCCTCGTCCGTTATTCGCCGCTGCCAGCAAGGACCTGGGCTCAACGTAAGATTATTCGTCCAACCTCTGTGTCCATTTATGCTGAATTTTCCCCCAGTACTAAAGCTGGACATCATGGCCATTCACACAAGTACCCGGCAGAGATACAAGAGTTATTCAAGGGCAACATCGCATTCCGGAAGAATATGACAAACCATGGTCCTGATTTTTTGAAGAGCCTGGCTGTCGATGGTCAAAGTAAGTTCAATTATTGACTATCTAACTTCTTGCCTCCCGTTCTAAATCAATCAAGAACCACCTTTCATGGTTATCGATTGCTCTGATAGTCGGTACGAGACATCTATTAAAATCTGAAATGTAACTTACCACTCCGTCCTTAGGTCTAGTGAAGAAGCCATATTCTCTGTGAAGCCTGGAACGATGTTCACTACTGGAAACATTGCTAATCAATTCCACGAGGAAGATTTGACAACGTAAATTCTGTGGACACTCCTCTTATTTGTTTTTGTTAATTTGTGCGCACGCAATTATCTAGTAATGCTGTCCTATCATACGCGGTAGAAACACTCGCAGTGAAGCATGTCATCTTGATGGGCCACTATGGCTGTGGCGGTGTTGCTGCCGCAATGGCACCTCTTGGAGAGAAACCCACCCACCCAGCCCATTGTGCGGTCCAGGAGTGGATCAAACCTATCAGAGATGTTTATCAGAGATCGGAACGGTAGGAATTCTCGATTAACTTCATGCCTTTGAAGGAATTAACGCATCTGTCGCAGTCCTGAGATTATAGCCCACCGCAAGAAGATGCTGAAATCTCCAACGCAGAAGGCGCCCGGGCTACACGATCGTAAGTATTTTGAAATTGATTTCATTGATATCATGAACTAAAGTTGTTGATTAGCCGCCTTCCGAGCCCTCGTTGAAGAAAATGTGAAAGCTAACGTACGACGCATCGCAGACTCAGCGGTGATTCAGGATGTACGTACCATCTCTTTAAATTCCTCTACTAGTCCTAATAATCACTTTCTATACGATAGCATTTTGCAGCCCTCTCTGCTGGCTCCGACGAGCTTCAGAAAACCGAAGTTCATATTCACGGATGGGTGTACGATATAGAGAACGGGGAGGTGACCGACTTGGGTATAACCTTTGGTCCGTCGGGGTTGATAGAGGATGGTAGTCCTTTCAAGAAGTCGAAGTACTAGGGATGTATTTTCTACGTCTTTTGGACTCTCATCGCTCGTTAGCTAAGCTATGCTCAACCACCTCATAACCTGAGATTCCAACGAGAAACTGACGCATATAGTCAATTTTTGATTTGCTGATGCTGCCTACGAGAATAAAAGTACGAGTATAGTAGTAAATCCAAGCTGTACTGTGGGTCTAAATTTGATAATGCAAGCTCCAAAGAAGTCCAGTTTCACGCGAGATAAATACCCAAATATTCAAGAAATAACCTCCTCTTCACGGCCGGACTCGCATCATTTGGCACACCTGTAAATCTCACAACTTTGATCGCCCACTCGCATTGGTCCTCTGAATTTTCACACAATGTCATTAAACTTTAAGTGTATTAGTGGTACGATAATAAGAACTCACCAGCAACGTTTATCGCATCTTGCTTTGAAATAGGTAGCCCACGAGCCCTCATCTCGACTTCCACCCATGGAGGATACACTAGCCTCTCTTGCAGACTAATCGATGCATTGTGCATGCGCATAGTCGCCAATACTCCATAGCTGTAGGAAAGCTGGAGCATCTCGCAATACCTGCGGAATATTCCACTTATCAATTCATTAAATAGGTAAATGCACCACGACGTACGTTTCTTCCACTTTCTGAGTACCAGCAAGAAACCTTCTCCATAAATTACTCAGCATTTCATGGGTGTTGTAGATGATGTCGTTTAGGCAGCTGAGCTTTGCAACAAGTAGTTGGACGGATTCGATATTTGACAGTTGGTCCTAAGATAAAAAAAGTAATAAGCAAGGCTGTAGCACGGCTGACAAGATTGTAACTTACATTGCTAAAAGCAGATATGTCGATTTGGGGTTGGGAGACTTGGGTCTCAGCGGGTATACTAGGTTCTTGGAAGTCGACCTGAAGCAAAGGAGTATCAATTGGCATAGTGGAAAGCAGCTGACACATTAATCTTACGCTCTCAGTCATTAAATCTGCAGAAATGGATGTTTTCGTCGAAGTAGTCTGGCAGAGGTTAATTAGCTAGCGGGCGGCGAACATCCGGCAGGGTGGCGTACTGGTTGCACTGAAGAAGTTTCCATCGTTTCGACAATTGGGCCAACCTGAGTTTCTTCCGGGAAAATATTAGAAACTGTATGTGTATATTCTGCGGATTCCACTGTGGCCTGGGTAGAGGTAGCGTTAAAGAAGCAGATGTCGCAAACTGCGTCATGACACTGAAGCTAGTAAAGAACTTGCATTGTTCGAATTTGTACTGGGTTCAACTAAATCTTCTGGTGTAGTATTGAGGGTACATGGAATATTAAAGTCTCCAGAGAACATTATGAGTGTATCGGATATGGTTGAGGTAGAGGAGAATAAGAGAGATGAGTGGAGAAGGCAGGAGACGAACTGGCTTAATTTATTCTACTTATAGCGTTCAAGGGCAGCCACTCGATCATGAAACGACATGCCATATATAGGCCACTGGGGCCGGAATACTACTTTACAACGTTACAAATCGACCATATTATGGAATAAGCTTACAATTTACTATTAACTAAAGGCAGATACCAAGATAGTTGCGAAAATAAGCCAATCTATTCCCATCTGTGGTTTCAGCGGAAAGTCCAAGCAAACCCAAGCATTTACACGCGGCTACACATTCTGTCGCTAGCACACCGATGTGTTAGTCGAGCGTCTCAAACGCGACGAGAGAAAAAGAGAACAGATACCATTCATTGCCAACGCGTCACGTCTAGTCACCGGCAACTCGCCAAGCTCTATGATCCACTCCGGATAAATCAGCTTCCCGTCCATTTCAATAGCAGCGTTATGAGTTCGAATAGTTCGAAGTTCTGTGTTTCTTGCGAGATTCGATGCTGCATTATCCGTGCTGACTCACAAGAAACGGAGAAATGTCAGCATACTCCAATAGTTCAGCAAACGCGGCACGCACTTGGTCGTCCATTTGCGTTCCCAACTGGACATCCCCTTATGAATGTGATGTATCTCGTTTTGCACAGAGAGGGCGTTTATGTTGACTTTGTCGAGATGCTGGTTCATTGAGAGAAGTTGATTCTTCAGAAGCTAGAATATCACGATTTAAGTCTTCGAATGCGACGCGTATGTAGCGCGACGATTTACAGTAGCTGCACCGAGATGGCTTGTAGGAGGATTTTGGGGCTTAGAACCTTCGCTGTCGAAGAATGCCTCTTCGGATTGCATTATAATATCAAAGAGCGTGCGATGAATTGAGAACGAATAGGAAAAAGAATACGGATAAAGGTTTGTAAAAGTCATAGTCGAAATGGGGCAACTCAAATGAAGCGTCGTTGAAGCGGAGCTTCGGAATAGCCCGACGATGACAACGCGCTGTTGGTCACTGTCCGTGACGATGAGCAAAAGTAAACTGCTTTCCCAGCCGCCGTTATGCAAGTTTGACAGAATTTTCGGGTCTATTTTCATATGCTCTTCAGTCAAATTTGTAGACTTCAATCGATCCTTGATCCTGCCCTGGATGCTGTGAAAGGCTTAAAGAATCGGCTCGATCCTTTGTCCAACATATGATTGGCCTCATGTCTTTTCTGCGCTTATCTTACTTGGGTACTCACAGAAAACGCTCCTGCACACGGGATATCGGACCGGAGAGATGCTCAGAAGTGCGCACCGCCTTCGATCTATCGTAACTGCCACAACCTATGCACAAGACAGGACTTTGCTCACTTCGACATTCGAAAAAACTAGAGTTATCAATCTGTATCCTCGATCTTACCCAGTATGAGGTCAATTTGCGATGTTGCTGGATCCCACGAGGATGAAATCACATCATCAACATTGAGTACGTATCATCATCCTATCATCTTTGGTTTTAGTGTTCTGAATCCGCCGCAGCTTATAGTGAGTTTACTACTCGGTCATGTGCCTTGATTTTCATACGAGAACGTAGCGGTAACTTTGGGGTCCAATGCAAGCAAATTTGTGGCAGAAAGCAATGATGAAATTATCGCGCAGACAGACTATGTATCGGAACACGTTCCTATTCGAAGTCGCGTGCAGGTATGACCCTCGTTTAATTTGACAGAACTCATCATTCTGATAGCAGACGGTGACTTAGAAAACGCCCGTAGATGAAATTATCTACCAATTGACAGAGTCAGGCTCCTACCCCACAGCGGCTGAGTCTGGCTCCTTGGAAGAGTTTCGCGAGAAATGTACTTCAGAAGCGTCCGCATTGAAATCTAAATCTGAGTATCTACAAGAAAAGATTTCCTCTCTCTGCAGACAACTAGCTCAAATACATCGTGCGAGAATGGATAGATTATTGGATATTCAAGAATGCGAAAGTTTCTTGGCGCCTATTAGACGCGTCCCACGAGAGATTCTTGAAGATATCTTTGTTTATTGCCTTCCTGAGGAGATCAAGCCAGATCCGACAGCGCCCCCTCTACTCTTATGTCAAATCAACTCTTTCTGGCGCCAGATAGCTTTACAGCACTCCCGTTTATGGAGTTCTCTCTGCGTTTATTGTCCAGTATCCAATCCACGCGACTACAAAGAGTATGATTCTGCGAATGCGCTTTGTTACGCAATGGAGCTGTGGTTTCTTCGCAGTCGAAATTCCCCATTTTCCCTTACTCTGATAGCACAAATGGTTGTTGGAATCGTCAGTGAACGGATCGTGGACGTTATTCTCAGAAAAGCTCATCGCATACACACTTTAACTGTTCATTCGTCCGGTATTGAGTCTCTCAGCAAGCTTTGGAAGGCGTCACCAGGGAGATTCACGGCGTTACAGAATTTGAAATTATGTTTGGCTGATCAAACAGCAGAATGGAGCATGCCAATCACAGCGTTCACTTCTTCACCCATACTCAGAACGATTGCCTTTCATGCATTCCCGCCGAATCTCTTCCGCATCCACCTTCCCTTTGATCAGATAACTAACTTCAACATGGTGGACTTTTATCATGTCATGACCATCCCCATCTGGCGTCGTTTACTGGAAAGCTTTAGAAACCTCCGTGAAGCCTCGTTCATCATTAAACACGCTGATGATCCGATTCGTACCATCTCCATGAATCAACTGGAATCACTTTCAGTAGAATTCAGAGGAAAAGGCGACGCTTCATTTCTTCAGAAGATTGGCTGTCCAATGTTGGAAAAACTAGAGATCTTCGGTACATGGCCATATTTTACTTGGAATACCACAAGCTGGGTTCTTAGTATCCACAATCTTAAGCACTTGGCCCTCTATTACGTTAAGGTGGAGTCCAGTGTGCTCATCCAGCTCCTAAGCTATACATCGCAGATGGAGCAGTTGAAACTGACTCTTCGGTATGATGATGAGGATATATCCATCTTCCTAGCCGGTATAACGCTTTGGAAATCCGAAACTGAGGATCACGTCATACTTCCAAGACTCGAAAAATTGTTGATGAGGTTGGATCACTTAAATCGTTCCATCTCGGAGAAATTCTGTGACTTGATACTCTCTAGATACAAGCGGAAGTTGGCTCTCGCATCACCGATCTTGTCTACATTGTATGTTTCCCTCCTCGTCACCAATCCCTCCGATGATATCCAGGCGATATCTCTTCTATTGAACGCTTCGGACACTCCCACAGCCAGTGAAACCGTTTCTGTTAAAATTTCACATCCTGGTATTAAATTATGAAGCTTTTAAATACTTTATGCCAGCTATGATACGTGAGTCCACCAGTAGTTGGCCTTACATTTAATTGAAGGAAGAAAATAGGGCAATGTGGGAAGTGCATTCACAGTTTCACGCAGTCATGCGAGGCAAGGGGTACGCGCTGCTATTGTCCAACGGACAATATGTATCTTTGAATGGAGCTACGCGTTTAGACTGCTGGATGCTTTAAGTGGTACCATAATTAATGTGGTTAATCTGATTTATATGCATATCAAAGGTCAGTAAACTGCTATTCATTTAAATCACATGATAAGGATTTTCAAGGCTGCAACTCACCATGAATTGAAAAAACATGCCACTGTGGGAATATATTTGTCAATTACCCCTGGACTAAATATCGGGATCCTCCGGACGTTTGCTGGTCAGGTTGATCATCGTTACTTAAGTACGTCCGTCCTCGAACGCCAGCTCAATTCTCGTGTGATGTCTCTCTTTCGTTAAAGAAGTCTTCTGGCCTGGACGCTGTACAAGCTTTTAATTCCTCCTCTACTCTGGATCGACATTAAATCTCATGAGCGTGATTGGCTCGGCTTTCTCGGAAGATCGACCTTCTCTCGCTGATTGACAGGACATGTAAATCTCTCATGACATTCCCATGTGTAAAGTGGAGCCTTTTTCATGTATTCCTGAACTCATGAACTTCTCTGGTTTATGGCTCGCTTTCGGTTGTACTTCCGGTACGAGTAATCCAGGATTCCCTCCAGCTGTATGAGGTGCTTAGAGGCTCTCAGTGCCTAATGAAACGACGACCGTCGACGAGTCGGAATTGAACGGTAACCAATAAAGGATCCTTCTAATATTTCCATACAAGTTCAAGAATTAAACTGAATATCTATATGTTCTAGCTAGTTTTCCGGAGATTCGGAAAAGATGTGGTCATATCGATCACTAACCACGGATATGCATCCTGTTCGGCATGGATTATAGAAACCTGACTATCTTCCTGGCTGCGGAATTTTCGATGGACACCATTGCATCGCCAGGCACACTATTTGACATGTATCTGTGAAATGTATTCCCATTTAGTGAGTAATGGATCGACCGTGCGATTCTAATGCTGCAATCTAAAAAACTCATGCGACCCATTTATCGTTACAGCGCTAAAAGATCAGAACTCTTTAGCAAGGTCGACACCCAACATGGCATTTTTTCAACAATTTAGACAGTTTTAGGAAATCCGCTGGTACAGATCGATATATATTTATATCTCAAAGGTGTGTGATACTAGGCGGCCATGCGTTCCTCTCTAACACCTATTCTCCTTTAGCGATTAATCTGTCTCTGTTACTCTTGGCGGAGCGGAATTTCATTTAATGCTGTCTACGCGGCACAATTATATTTACTAGTGAATGTCTGACCCTGACAGCTTGCACATGGATAATGTCGCAACCTTCCTTCTTTATTATTAAGTTTTATACAGCTTCCTTTGCTGTATGCAACGGCTGTCGCCCTATAAAGATCTGCTAAACTCGGTATATGATCTGCAGCTTCTCTCAGAGGGTTCCTCGTACACGATGTTAAGTCTTTCGACCATTTCTGTGCTCGTTCTTGCGTTATCAGGTGGTGTATCGGCATTTCCTGCTCATGCATCGCTAGCTGGATACTCGAGGGAGGAGCTCGATGCAATCATTCCTACTCTAGAGTTTCGTGCTCCAACGCTTCCTCCTGGACCAATAAACGACACATCAGCGAAACTTGTTAATGATAAAGCTCATCCGTGGAAGCCTCTTCGTCGAGGAGATATTCGTGGGCCTTGCCCAGGGCTGAATACTCTTGCTTCTCATGGGGTACGTTCTTATTGTCTTAAAGGTGCTGGTATATTGATAGAAGTCTGTTAGTGGCTTCCCCGCTCTGGTGTTGCAACCCCAGCCCAGATCGTTACTGCCGTTCAAGAAGGTAGGATTTTTGTTTCGCTTATCATAGTCGTGTATGCATTAAAGAAATGCATTAGGGTTCAATATGGAGAACACCATCGCTATCTTTGTCACATACGCTGCGTTTCTGGTTGATGGTAATGTTATCACCAACCAACTTAGCATCGGAGGCAAGACTCCCGAAACGGGGCCTGATCCACCAAAGCCTGCCATCGTCGGTGGGCTCGACACACATGCTGTCTTCGAAGGTTCGTCCTTTTCCTGCCAATTATAAGGGTAATAATTCACACATTCTATCAGGTGATGCTAGTATGACTCGTGGTACGTTTCATTCTCGATATTGATAGTATTTACGTCGATTGAAGTGCCCTCTTCAACAGGCGACGCGTTCTTCGGGGACAACCACAGTTTCAATGAGACGTTATTCGACGAGGTTCGTGTAATACACCTGAGTTCACCCACCAACTGATCACTTTCATGCTTCAGTTTGTGGACTTCAGCAACCGCTTCGGTGCCGGAAAATACAACCTTACCGTTGCTGGAGAACTCAGATGGCAGCGTATTCAAGATTCGATTGCCAACAATCCCACTTTCTCCTTTGTTTCTCCTCGATTTTTCACAGCCTACGCAGAGTCTACCTTCCCTATCAACTTCTTCATCGATGGACGTCAAAGTGATGGACAACTCGACTTGACAGTCGCCCGTGGGTTCTTCAAAGACAGCCGTATGCCAGACGGCTTCTTCCGTGCAAGCAAGCCGATGGGCGCTGATGGAATTGGCAACGTAGCTGCTGCTCACCCCATACCTCCTGGCAGGAACGTCGGGCTCGCGAATTACGTTCCTGATCCGACGTCGGCGAATTTCTCGTCGTTTTGCTTGCTCTATACAAATTTCGTCAACCAGACAATTCGTTCTTTGTACCCTGCTCCTACTGGAATACTACGTAAGGCGTTGAACACGAATCTCGACTTCTTCTTCGATGCTATTCCAGCCGGAGGATGTACACAAGTATTCCCTTATGGTCAGGATTAGTCATAATTAGTACTATATATCACGTAGTATCTGTGTCACTAGGGGAAATCACAATCTTGATGATACGTTACACGGTTAAATTGAACATGGATAGTACATTGTGATATAATACAGGTAATTCAATTGCCTGCTTCCTTTGTCATATGTTATTAGGCAGGGACTTTGATGCCAGCCTGGAACGCGGGACGAGCTTCGATACGCTTCACCCAAGCCTATTTGAGTTTATTCGTCAGTTACTAGCTACACCGACAATGAGAGAAATCAGACACATACATCGATAGCAGGAAACTCTTCCTCGAGCTTGATATCAATGTAGCTCGCAAAGCGCACCCTTCAAATAGTACGTTAGTCATTGAATTATCGCTCGAATCACAATAATCAACCTACCATGTAGCGGTTTTGATATCTGCGAGGCCGTAAGTGCCACGTCCAGGGCCAACGAGATAATCCCGGTCCTTCAACCGCGCTTCGAGAACGCCGTACAAGCGCTTGGTCTCGGTAACATATCGGTTGATAGCATAAGGACTAAATTTCGCTATCAGCGCAAAACTCTTATGGCGAGTATAAAGTACACGTACATCTTTTCAGGTGCGAAACGCGTGAAGAAGCCCGCTTGTCCCTGCATCGGACCAACACCACCATGCTAGAAGAAACAAGTAGTTGAAAAAATGAATGTGATAACGAGCATATAATCTTACTGCAAAGAAAAGCCATTGAAGTTCTTCGCTATAGCCCCTAGGATCGCTAACGGGGTCTCTCGAGAATTTGTGCTCCTTATCGAACTGGCCGGCAAGGTAGACGAGAATCGCAGATGTTTCGAATACGGGGAAACCTTCATGCGTAATTGCGGGGATACGCCCGTTGGGGTTGATCTGCACCGTACATCAATAACTAAAAAACCAATGACAGTCATCACAAGTTACTCACCTCAAGGAACCATGGCGATTTCACCTGGTTGTGAACCTTGCCGATATCAGCGTCACGAATGCTCATGGAGACAGTTCTGCTCAGATCATTAGAATATTAGCTGTAATGAATAGTGTTGGAATAGTGCTCGTATATTCCATACTCATGTAGAATACTCTCGTATATATATATATTATATTAGTAATAAAGGTCTCATGCTTACTCAT